>OY744551.1:54548753-54561253 GCA_963556195.1 Sepiola atlantica | reverse complement strand
ATTTATTTAGCCTGACGATTCCCCCCAGGGATGAAACACGGGAGCCTCTGTGTAGCTTGATTGCCATATATATTTTCATTGCTTACTAACTAGCTCTACTTACGTATCGAGCACTGTTGAAGTAAATACTGAAAACTGATACATAAAAAATTATATCTCCTTATAATATTTTATGTGGATACATGAAGTACTAATATATATATATATATATATATATATATATATATATATATATATATATATATATATATATATATATATATAATGGATAAAATGAAAGAAAAAATTGAAAAAATAATCAAATTTTGTCACATATCAAAGTTCAAGCAAAAAGTACTGTAAAGTCCTTAATCCATGGATTTTCAAAACAAATCTTCTCCTCAGAGGACTATTACCGCAATGACATCACTGCAGGTAATAATATGATCGTTCGATATATTGATAGACATACAGACGAAGGAGGGCAGGCGAGTAATTACATATTTATAAGAAAAGAATAGATCTTATATATATATATATATATATATATATATATATATATATATATATTTAATTTATTTATGAATTAATTTTTGTATATAGATTTTTTAATTAATTCATGAGTTAATTAAAAAAGTATATATACAGAAATTAATTTATGAATTAATTAATTTAAAACAATCCATATATACAAAAATTGATGACTCGTCCGAATTAAAAATTGCGGTCCGCTGCATATTCTTAAAATATACAAATATAATTTTATAAAACGCATCGGGAAACACCGGTCCAGTATCGCCAAAAACAATAACAGAAAATCAGCGTATATATAAATATATGTATATAAAGTTATTTAAATATATATATATATATATATATATATATATATATAAAGATATTTAAATATATATATATATATATATATATATATATATAAAGAGAGATAGATAGATAGATAGATAAAAAGAAAAAACGAAAATTGTTTATATATTTATCAACGTCTCGTCTATATTTCAAGACGTTCTCAAGTGTACAGATTTTAAGAAAAACATAGAATAAATGTTTGAAAATATATATATATATATATATATATATATATATATATATATATATAAACCCTAACCGTAACCCTAATCTTTAACCTTAATATTAACCTTACCCTAAACCTTACCCTAACTTTAACCCTAACCGATAACCTAACCCTAACCATAAACCTAACCCTAAACCTAACCCTTAAACTAAATCTAACCCTAAAACTACCCCTAATCCTAACTCTAACCTTAAACCTAAACCCTAACCGTAACCCTAACCCTTAACCTTACCCTAAACCTAACACTAACTCTACCCTAACCTGAAACATAAATCTAACCATAACCATAACCCTACACCTAAACCTAAACCTAAACTTTACCTTCACCCTAACCCTAAACCTAAACTTAACCCTAAGCTAAAACCTTACCCTAAACCTAAACTTTAACCTAACTGTAAAGTTTTCCCTAACACTTACCCTAACCCTAAACCTAACCCTAAACCTAACCCTAATTCTAACCGTAAACCTTACCCTAATCTATTCCATGTTGCCTCGTATCGTTGAAAAGGGAAATAGACTCAGATGTCTATATGGACTTGTAGTCTATTGTTTTTAATCACTTATTGGATATAGTGGATACGGAAAGGCTATTCTTGTGACATCACAAGTTATACAGTAAGTTATTAAAGTCATACGATAAGTTATACATTAAGTTATACAGTAAGTTATTAACTGTGGAAAAACCACAAGAATAGATTCATTGTGAAATACCATCGGTAAGTTATATAACTGTGTAAGTAGGTATAAATGAAAAAAATAAACAGAGTGTAGAGGTCTTAAAATAATCGGTTCATTCCAACGTATATATCTTGTACGAACAATAGTAACTAAAAGTAATTCAATAGGATTTAACAGAATACCATCGAATCTCCCATACTACTGTTCGTAGTCGTATTTTGTCCAGACGAGTTCACTTATTTAGTGACTGAGGGGAAGTCCGGTATCCTATCACAACAATAGTCATTTTTTTAAAAATAACTTCTACGTTTCGTAGAGGCGAGAAACAAAGACACACGTTGGTAATACCAGTCGAGAATTCGTTCTCGACAATCAGTCCGGCAGGAACTGGGCCATTTCGGTGGCCTTTTATCTGCCGGGCTGAGGTATACTGTCCTGGGTTTTCCTAGGAGGTGCACCCTCCCAGGCCTTGCCTTCCCTCTTTGGGGAGGAGTATGTTTATTGCTTGCTGCCTGAGGCGCCCTTACCGGGGAATGCCGACAGGGTTGCCAAGGCTATTTTTGATAGGCCAAGGTGCTCCTTCTTTAGGGGCGCTGGCTTGATCTCCCACTTTCCGACCTTGTGTCACATATTCCTGCGGTGGGAGGGTATTAAACACCCAGAAACACAGACACACACACGATAAGTTCTTACCTTATTTTTATTAATGTCGCGTTTAGAATTCTCTTTTAAAAAAGGAAAGAAGAAAAATTGGGATTTTGTTTTCTCCCAGCATATCTGGGTTCTAATTTGGGGGTAGACTAATTATCGGCAACCCTAGGCGTCAGCCACTTTAGTTCGCCTTGTGAAGGGCCCGCATCTTTGAAACCTTGACGCACTCTGTGGGGCACCGCGGAGGAAACGGAGAAAAAAGGAAACCACGTGATCCTCACAATGAGTCCTCGAAAGCTGCAACGCGAGGGCGAGAGAACTGCCAGGGGCAAATACGAAAATTTAGGGGTGATTTTGATTTTGTTAAATTTTTATTTATTTATTTATTTATTTATTTATTTATTTATGTCTATCATCGCCATAGCGTATTTAAAATTGGCCAAGATAACTCCTTCGAATAACAATGTTTTTTTTGTTTTTTTTTTAATTTTAAAACTTGTCCAATGGTCGCCATTTTTATTTATTTATTTAATCAAATATTTATTTAGTAAGCGGGATCCTATCGAAATTCCATGTTAATTTCTACATCAATCCGTATGATTTATTATTAATACTAACATTTGTTTTGAAATAATAAATGTATGTTAAGGGCAATACTATTCAGAATTAAAATGAGTATTTCTTCTTTCGTAAAATAATTGTAAGGTGTGATTTTGATTTTGTTAAATTTCTATTTATTTATTTATTCATTTATTTATTTATGTCTATCATCGCCATAGCGTATTTAAAATTGGCCAAGATAACTCCTTCGAATACACAATGTTTTTTTTTTGTTTGTTTTTTTAATTTTAAAACTTTCCAATGGCCGCCATTTTTATTTATATATTTAATCAATTATTTAGTTAGCGGGATCCTATGGAAATTCCACGTTAATTTCTACATCAATCCGTATGATTTATTATTAATACTAACATTTGTTTTGAAATAATAAATGTATGTTAAAAGACAATACTGTTCAGAATTAAAATGAGTATTTGTTCTTTCGTAAAATAATTCTAAGTGCCAGCTAAATATTATTTACATAAAATGAACGAATATGTCTCTTATTTATTATTTATTTTTTTTAATTTTTTATTTATTTATTTTTTTTTATTTTTATTTATTTATTCATTTATTTATTTATTTATTTAATTATTATTTTTCATTTATTTATATATTTATATATTTACTTATTTATTTATTCATTTATTTATTCATTTATTTATTCATTTTTATTTTTTATTTATCTATTCATTCATTTATTTATTTAATTATTATTTTTCATTTATTTATATATTTATATATTTATTTATTTATTCATTTATTTATTCATTTATTTATTTATTTTATTTATTTTATTTTATTTATTATTTTTTTATAATTTATTTTTATTTACTTATTGATTTATTTATTTATTATTTTTGTAATTTGTTTATTTATTCATTTATTTACTTTTTTGTAATTCATTAATTAATATATTCATTTATTTATTGATTGATTTTTTGGTTAATTTTTATTTATTTATTTAATTATTTTTATTTATTTATTAATTTTTATTTAGTTATTTATTTGTTAATTTTTATTTATTTATTTATTTATTTTTTATTATTTTTTTATTTATTAATTTATTTATTCATTTTTTATTTATTCATTCATTTATTTATTTTTTAATTTATTTATATATTTATTTTGTTTATTTATTCATTCATTTATTTACTTATTTATTTTATTTATTTATTTATTTGTTTAAATTAATTTTATTGATTTATTGATTTATTGATTTATTTATTTATTTATTCAAAATTGTAGTGATTCTTTTATTTTTAAAACAAATTTTTTCTGGCTCCTTACTCTAAGAATAATTTTCAGATAAATGTTCTTCAAATCAATCAAACGAATTTCATATTTTTAAATGTATTAATTAACATTTTTATTGTTTTAGTCGATGGGACGATATAATTATATTTATGGAAATAAAATTAGTAAAATCGAAGTTTTTACCTTTGAGATCGAACGATGTAAGTTTTTTAAATACACGTGGAAGGTGATAACGTACGTACGAACATGAAATGCCTTAGCATATTATTATATAGATTTTTAATGTGTGAAAGGTGATAACGTACGTACGAACATAAAATGCCTTAGTGTATTATTATATAGATTTTATATGTGTGTGAAAGGTGATGCCGTACGTACGAACATGAAATGCCTTAGCGTATTATCATATAGATTTTATATGTTTGTGAAAGGTGATAACGTACGTACGAACATGAAATGCCTTAGCGTATTATTATATAGATTTTAAATGTGTGTGAAAGGTGATAACGTACGTACGAACATGAAATGCCTTAACGTATTATTATATATATTTTAAATGTGTGTGAAAGGTGATAACGTACGTACGAACATGAAATGCCTTAGCGTATTATTATATATATTTTAAATGTGTGTGAAAGGTGATAACGTACGTACGAACATGAAATGCCTTAACGTATTATCATATAGATTTTATATGTGTGTGAAAGGTGATAACGTACGTACGAACATGAAATGCCTTAACGTATTATCATATAGATTATAAATGTGTGTGAAAGGTGATAACGTACGTACGAACATGAAATGCCTTAACGTATTATCATATAGATTTTAAATGTGTGTGAAAGGTGATAACGTACGTACGAAGATTAAATGCCTTTATTATTATATAGATTTTAAATGTGTGTGAAAGGTGATAACGTACGTACGAACATGAAATGCCTTAACGTATTATCATATAGATTTTAAATGTGTGTGAAAGGTGATAACGTACGTACGAAGATTAAATGCCTTTATTATTATATAGATTTTAAATGTGTGTGAAAGGTGATAACGTACGTACGAACATGAAATGCCTTTATTATGATATAGATTTTAAATGTGTGTGAAAGGTGATAACGTACGTACGAACATGAAATGCCTTAGCGTATTATTATATAGATGTGTTAATTAATATATTTCTGTTTTATTTGTTCTGTATCGTTTGGATTCTTCGGAATAGTATTCTCATTTTGTAATGTTATTCTCATAAGGCTTCGGCCGATGTAATCTCCGACCTTCTGCAGCTGAATCTTATCAAACTTGCAAACTCACTACTCATACTTAGGGATCTGTGATTAAAAAAAAAAAGTATTCGGACTACTATTCTCATCTTGAATGTTATTCTCCCAACGTTTCGGCCGATTTAATCTCCAACCTTCTTTTAAGTGCACTCGTGAATCTATACAAAATTACGAACCGGAAGTAGATTGCTCTAGTTCTGTCGGTCATGAACGGGTATACATATAAAGTAAGTAAAATTGGGTGCATTTTTTGTTTCTATCGCCTATAGTGATGTAAATTTTTGAAACATTTCAATTTTCAAATGTTAGGTTGTGCCCATACTACACCCCCTAAAACCATTCAAAATCTCCCCCCCCCCCAAAAAAAAAACTGAAACTTCAGGAATATTTTTTTACTTGATGTCTAATTCCTATTGCTAAAATTTCACATGATCTATCTAGATTTTCACGAAAGGCTTCCACTCACTTTTGACCCCTTTCGGCAAAAAACTAAATTGAACTAAATATACCCCACATTACGACCCCTTACACATAAGAGCTGTGTTCCCGAATTCATAATGGCTTGTTAATTTGTTTAGAAGTGAATAATGACATATAAATATACAAAAAGTACTAAATACCTAACCTTTATATACAGAAAAAGATATATACTAGAATGCCCCGTGTGCCAGGGCTTGCCCGAAATGGGAAAAAAAATGAGAAATACAAGAAACTCCTGCTCCCACCTCTAAACGAAAGCTGTATTACTATTGATATTCTGATTTTTGACTTTACTATTAACGTTAATACCTACTACAACTGCTGATATTCCCAATACTACTACTGATGTTTATATAACTACGACAACTACTAAAACTACTAATACTACTCAAACTACTAATACTACTAAAACTACTACATCTACTTATACTACTATAAGTATTGATAGTACTGATACTACTACTGATACTACTACTACTAATACTATTGGTACTGTTAATACTACTAATACAACTACTAAAACTACTAATACTGCTAAAACTACCAATCTACTTATACTACTACAACTGTTAATAGTACTGATAATATTACTGATACTATTACTGATACTATTACTGATACTACTGCAACAAATTATACTACTACAATACTAATACTACTTACATTACAAAAACTATTGATAGTATTGATACTACTACTGATACTACTACAACTACTGATACTACTACTGATACTACAACCACTACTAAAATTACTAAAACTACTGATATTAGTGAAAGGAATGCATCTACTTATACTACTAAAAATATTTATAGTACTAATACTACTACAGCTACTAAAACTACTAAAACTATTGATACTACTACAACTACTTATATTATAACAACTATTAATAGTACTGATACTACTACTGATACTACTAATACAACTACTGATACTACTACTACTAACACTACTACTACTACAACTACTAAAACTAGTGATACTACTACTTATACTACTCTAAATACTACAACTACTAATACTACTACAACTACTGATACTACTACTACTAATACTACAAAAACTACTGCTACTACTACTTATATTATATCAACTATTAATAATACTGATACTACTACTGATACTACTAATACTACTAAAACTGCTACTACTACTACAACAACTAATACTACAAAAACTACTGCTACTACTACTTATATTATAACAACTATTAATAGTACTGATACTACTACTGATACTACTAATACTACTACTACTAAAACTACTACTACTACTACTACTACAACTACTAACACTACAAAAACTACTACTACTACTTATACTACTCTAAATACTACTACTCCTATGACTACTACTACTAATGATGTTAATGACAATATGAAACTGGAGAATTAGAAGGAATGGCGAACAATTAAGTCTTGAGACTAAAGTGAAAGCGCTTCGAATTTCTCGCTTCGAATGCGGGTCTAATTTTGAGGTTAAAAGAAGGAAATCTGGGTGGGAAATTGTAAGTCGATGCCATTCATTTGAAATCGCCTCGGGTGAAGAATGGCGTTAGGGTTAGGGGTAGGATTTTGGGTAGGAGGGAATGAGGAGGAAATAAGAGACGTATACAAAGCAAGCTGAGAGAACGGTTGAAAGCAAGAAACTACAATTATTTGGAAGAGAGATACACGACATCAGATGAAGAAACGGCAACGCCAAGAGAATGGAAAACACATGAACATTTGCATAGAAATGAAAGTAGAAATGAAAGAATGAGAGAATACGGAAAGAAAGAAGAATTGAAAGAAAAGGGGAAAGAAATGCACAGAAGAAATATTGAAAACGAACAAAATAAAATTGAAGAAAATAATGCGAAAAAAAGAAGAAATAACGAAAAAATAAACGAAAGAAAAAAGAAAAATTAAAAATAATGAGAGAATACGAAAAGAAAGAAGAAATGAAAGAAAAGGGGAAAGAAATGCACAGAAGAAATAATGAAAGCGAACAAAATAAAAATGAAGAAAATCATGCGAAAAAAAAGGAAGAAATAACAAAAATAGAACAAAAGAAAAGAAAAAGTAGAAAAAAAGTAGAAATAATTAGAGAGTACAGAAGAAAGAAGAAATGAAAGAAAAAGGGAAAGAAATGTACAGAAGAAATAATGAAAGCGAACAAAATAAAAAAGAAGAAAATAATGCGAAAAAAAGAAGAAATAACGAAAAAATAAACGAAAGAAAAAAGAAAAAAGTAAAAATAATGAGAGAATACGAAAAGAAAGAAGAAATGAAAGAAAAAAAGGAAAGAAATGTACATAAGAAATGATGAAAGCGAACAAAATAAAAAGAAGAAAATAATGCGAAAAAAAGAAGAAATAACGAAAAAATAAACGAAAGAAAAAAGAAAAATTAAAAATAATGAGAGAATACGAAAAGAAAGAAGAAATGAAAGAAAAGGGGAAAGAAATGCACAGAAGAAATAATGAAAGCGAACAAAATAAAAATGAAGAAAATCATGCGAAAAAAAAGGAAGAAATAACAAAAATAGAACAAAAGAAAAGAAAAAGTAGAAAAAAAGTAGAAATAATTAGAGAGTACAGAAGAAAGAAGAAATGAAAGAAAAAGGGAAAGAAATGCACGGAAGAAATAATGAAAGCGAACAAAATAAAAAAGAAGAAAATAATGCGAAAAAAAGAAGAAATAACGAAAAAATAAACGAAAGAAAAAAGAAAAAAGTAAAAATAATGAGAGAATACGAAAAGAAAGAAGAAATGAAAGAAAAAAAGGAAAGAAATGTACATAAGAAATGATGAAAGCGAACAAAATAAAAAGAAGAAAATAATGCGAAAAAAAGAAGAAATAACGAAAAAATAAACGAAAGAAAAAAGAAAAAAGTAGAAAAAAAGTAGAAATTATGAGAAAGTACAGAAAGAAAGAATTAATGAGAGAAAGAGGGAAAGTAAGAAAGAAGAAAATGTTGGCAGAAAGAAAAATACATCTGATGAAGAAACGGCAACGCTTTTATAATGAAAAAACGGGTGAAAATTTGCGAAGAAATAAAAGAAGTAAAAAAAAAGAATGAAAGAATAAAGAAAGAAAAGTAAAGGAAAACACAGAAGAAATAATGAAGACGAACTAAGGAAAAAAGGAATTAAGAAAACAAACAATGAAAACGAAAGGAAAGACAAAAAATAATGAAAGAATACAGAAGAACAAGATGAAGAAAAAGAATGGCAAATAGAAAGAACTCAATATATAATAATAAAGAAGAAACATTAAAGGAATTTTTTTTAATAAAATTGAAAATAGAAGCCATTAACAATGCAAGAATTATTTTTTAATTTTTTAAATTTTAATCTTATTCATTTCGGAATAAAATTCTATCATCAGAGATAACCAGTATTGTGTCATTTAAAAAAAAAAAATCATCAAAAAACAAGAATAAACAAACTTATTTCTTTTGTTACTTGATAAACGTCTTTGGTGTGATGTTTCCGCGCTGGTGTTGTTGGCGGTTATGAATTCAAATTCTGGTGTCGAACGAAGAAGAGCGTGGGCTCGCTCGTAGTTGATAAAAATAATATGGGTCGTTCATTTAAAAGCATTGCTGGGTTTGTTAATAAAATTGAAAATATAAGCCATTAACAATGCAATCGGACTACTTTTCACATCTTGAGTGTTATTCTCTCAACGTTTCGGCCGCTGTAACCTCCGGCTTTCTTCGGGCGTATCTTTTCGAACTCGAGAATCTGGACAGAATTTTGAACAGAACCGTTTATTGCTTCCTTGTGGTGTAGTGTATATAGTACTATTAAATTCAATTCTAAGGTGATAGTCATCTGAAGGTTCAATCCTCGGTGCGGGCAATACGAAGAGTTAATAATTACTGAATATAAAATGTTGGTTGTTCGGGCTACATTTCTCATCTTGAGATGAAGATCATTTCGGCCGCTGTAATCTTCTTATCCGGAATGTCGAACTCGGGATTCTGGACGGGATTTCGAACGGAACGCTTTATTTAATCAGTCTTCAGTAATTCACAATTACTCGTATCGCCCGCACCGAGGATTGAACCTTCAACTGAATATCACTTACAACTGAATTTTACGTATTACTATATTCACAGCGCCACGGGTCCGTTCAGACAATACTAATATATATTTTGAGAGCCTAAATTTTTTGAGAGCCTTCTCAAAAATTCAGAAACAGAAAAAAGGAAATGAGAATCAAAAAACAGATGAAGAAAAAGGAAAGAAAATAGATGAATAGAAGAATACAGAAAGAATAGAATACAGAAAGAATAGAAGAATACAGAAAGAATCATTCGATAAAGAATGAAACAGAAACAGCGACAAAAAGGAAAAAGTATGAGGAGGAGGCGTAAAATGATAAGTAAAAATGGATAGATGGGTAGGCGGAGAAAAAGAAGAAGAAGAAGAAGAAGAAGAAGAGGAAGAAAAATAAAAAGAAGAAGATGAAGAAGAGGAAGATAATGTAGAAGAAGAAAAAGATGAAGAAGAAGAAATAAAAAGAAGAAGACGAAGAAAAAGAAGAAAAAGATGAAGAAGAAGATGAAGAAGAAGAAGAAAAAGATGAAGAAAAAGAAATAAAAAGAGGAAGATGATGATTATGAAGAAGAAGAAGAAGAAGAAGAGGAAGATGATGAAAAAGAACAAGAGGAAGATGATGAAGAAGAAGAAGAAACAGATGAAGAAAAAGAAGAAAAAGATTAAGAAAAAGAAGAAGAAGAAGAAGAAATAAAAAGAAGAAAATGAAGAAGAGGAATAGGAAGAAGAAGAGGAAGATGATGTAGAAGAAGAAAAAGATGAAGATGAAGAAGAAAAAAAGATGAAGAAAAAGAAGAAGAAGAAGAGGAAGAGGAAGAAGAAGAAGAAGAAGAAGAAGAAGAAAAAGAAGAAGATGAAGAAGAAGACGAAGAAGAAGAAGAAGAAGAAGAAGAAGAATACGAAAAGGTAATGATGAGTATGGGAAATAAAATGAAAGATAAAGGGGGACTATCGAGAAGGGGGAGGGAAAGAAGGAAAGAAAAGAAAGAGATAAAAGAAGGAGAGAATGAAAAAGACGCACATGAAGAAAACGCAACACAAAAAGAAAGAAGAAATAAAAAAGAAAAGAAAAACAAAGAAATAAAAAAGAATAAAGAATAGAAACCAAAGAACTAATGAACAAAAGACATTCAGTACGAATAAAAAAAAAGATGTACGAATGACTAAAGAAATCAAAAAAGATGAAGAAAGGTGAAAAGAAATAACAATTAAAAAAAAGGGTACTTTTATAGCTGACGCACCATGTTTCCGTGACTTCGCGACGTCAATGTTCGGGCATGTTACGGAAGCGCCCGAGAGTTGACGAGGCGAAAACTGCCAAACGCTAAATTAAAGACTGGCTGCCGATAAATTACGACGAAGAAAACCGAACTAAAATACATACTAAACGTAAGGTTTAGTATCATTATATTCAAACATGAAATATTAGTACAAATATCCAAGTTGAAAATCCTTGAAATTGTTATATACCAATCGTGCTAGTAATTTACAAAAACATATCTATTTTTTATTAGTTTTTTCTGCACGTTTATGAAGGAGAGTAGAAAGTGACTAACTTGGGGTTACTTTCGCTTTCCTTTATTTTGTCCTTTAGTCCTCACATTCGCTGAGCAATGTTTCTGACAAAGGGGGAACAATTGCTGTTTTCTAGATATATTTATAAAGAGTAGAAAATGGAGCTGGGGTTTACTTTCGGCAGCCTTGTAACTCTCGCTTCCCTTATTTTGTCCTTTAGTCCTCACATTCGCTGAGCAATGTTTCTGACAAAGGGGGAACAATTGCTGTTTTCTAGATATATTTATAAAGAGTAGAAAATGGACCTGGGGTTTACTTTCGGCAGCCTTGTAACTCTCGCTTCCCTTATTTTGTCCCTTAGTCCTCACATTCGCTGAACAATGTTTCTGACAAAGGGGGAACAATTGCTGTTTTCTAGATATATTTATAAAGAGTAGAAAATGGACCTGGGGTTTACTTTCGGCAGCCTTGTAACTCTCGCTTCCCTTATTTTGTCCCTTAGTCCTCACATTCGCTGAGCAATGTTTCTGACAAAGGGGGAACAATTGCTGTTTTCTAGATATATTTATAGAGAGTAGAAAATGGACCTTGGGTTTTCTTTCGGCAGCCTCGTAACTCTCGCTTCCCTTATTTTGTCCTTTAGTCCTCACATTCGCTGAGCAATGTTTCTGACAAAGGGGGAACAATTGCTGTTTACTAGATATATTTATAGAGAGTAGAAAGTGGACCTTGGGTTTACTTTCGGTAGCCTCGAAACTCTCGCTTCCCTTATTTTATCCTTTAGTCCTCACATTCCATGAGCGATGTGTATGACAAAGGGGGAATAATTGCTGTTTTCTTGGTCGGAATCTATCCATATAACACTTATCGTTTGCTAGTTTTTGATCTTGAAGTAGTAGTTTTATTTTTTAACTCCTTA
>OY744551.1:54518753-54546253 GCA_963556195.1 Sepiola atlantica | reverse complement strand
ATTCTCCAACCGTAAGGTGTCCAATGGAAGAAGGTTTCAATGGAGAAGAAAAAGTTTCGTGGAGGCATCACAGGAAGGCGTTCAAAAAGAAGTAAATCCAATGGTGAAAATTGAGTTCAAAGTCGTAGATAGAGCGTACTTAAACGGAATTAAAATGAAGATATCTGGCCATTTAGAAAAAGCTTCCTCGGCCGAGAAGAGAATCGTACTTACTAATTACTTATTATATATTTATATATATATATATATATATATATATATATATATATATATATATATATATATAAGATAGAGGCAAAATGCCTTCAAATAAATCATGTGTTAGATGCAGATATTTTAGTAACTCAAAATAAGAATAAACATATTTCAAAACATTTCTCAAAATATTTTTTATTTTTTCGTAACATCCTTCTTGGTCTTGTAGAAGTGTCTTTGATTTAATAAAATATCTGCATCTAACACATGGTTTCTTTGAAGGCATTTTGCCTCTATATTAAAATCCAAAAGATGCTTAAGAAAAATAACTTTCCCAAATGTATAACTACCAGCGACCATGCGCGATCAAGTTCTATTTAAAACAGACCGTTAGTCCACATCATCGGACGAGACACTTCTACAAGACCAAGAAGGATATTACGAAAAAAAAAAGGTTTTATACCTTTTATTTGTCTAAGCTCTGTCGAAGCTTGTTTTATTAAGCGAAATATTAGCTAAAAAAATCAAGATGAAGAAAAAAAAAGGAAGGTATTTTGAAATATTTTGAGAAATGTTTTGAAATATTTTCATTCTTATTTTGATTTAATAAAACATCTGCATCTAACACATGGTTTCTTTGAAGGCATTTTGCCTCTATCTTTATATTAAAATTCAAAAGATGCTTAAAAATGAACTTTTCCAAATTTTTATATATATATATATATATATATATATATATATATATATATATATATATGGGAAAATGAAAAAGAAAAACCAAAAAATGGATGTCTTTTATGTGTACATCAACGTTTCGTCTTTATTTATAAGACTTCATCAGGATGATAATATAGAGAAAAATGTCATGCAAGTACAAGGACATGTAGGGTTGACATATCGGGAAAAAGGAAGAAAATAATGGCCACTACTGGGTGGACGTCCGTACTTGGGTAGGAGTGAAAAATGAATGTTTATGAAAATGAGTGGGGAAGAAGTGGAAAGATGGGGGTGAGCAAGGACTACCGTGGCTGGTAGTAAGAGTAAGTAGTTCTTGGAATATGATCTAAGGTTAAGATATGATTCTAACTCTGACTGATGAGATCTCAGTTTATAATAGCTGTTGATCGATAACATCGACATGCCAGTGTCACAGATTTTGTACATGTCTGTGTAAATAAAAATAATCATATATAAAAGCTCTATTTTTATAAACCCAGTTGAAATTCTTTGGGATACTACCTGGCTCATTATTATATATATATATATATATATATATATATATGTGTGTGTGTGTGTGTGTGTGTGTGTGTATATGCGTATGTATATATATATATATATATATATATATAAATGAATAAAGACAGGAATAAAATGTTCCAACGTAAAGTAAAATGAAAAAGTAAAACCAAAAATTATTATTTATGTATTCAGCAACGTTTCGTCTTTATTATGAGACTTCCTCAGGATGATTTGTATAAAGAAACACAGGCCAAGGGTTGTCTGCGTCATGTCATGTCATGTTTATCATGTAATAATTTTTTCTTTCTTTGCTATATTAATAAATTGATCACACTAGACTATCGGTCCTCCCCATCTTAACGACCTTATACTATAACTGCTACTACAACCACCAGCCACGTGCTTTCTCACATTTGATTTCCTTGCTCAAAAATCGGCCGCAGCTCCGAGTCTGCAGGTAAAACAAATTTATACTTGTACGTTTTTTTTATTTAGAGAAACCATCTTAAGGAAGTCTTACAATAAAGACGAAACGTTGATGAATAATATTTTTTTGCTTTTCCTTCTTCATTTATATATATATATATATATATATATATATATATATATATATATATATATATATATATATATATATACATGAATTTACATGAATTTTTCGTTTAAAATTGGACGATTGTTGATTTTCAAAATATTTCACTTTAATACATTCTAATCCGTGCTTCAAAGATGTTGATTTCCTTATTTATAAAAAAAGGCGCCAATCTGCGCATAACATCGCCAGGACTACAATTAATCCTAACGTCTTAAAACCTTGACGTCTCTTTCTGCTCGTGTTGTGATTCGACCCCTCGGGGTTTATACCATCAAAATGAGGAGGTAGAAAAGAAGAAAAAAAAACCTACAAGACAGTCTCGCCTGACAAGGTTGTTCTACAACGAAAGCTTGCACACACAAAAAAATTAAATAAATGTTGATTTTCAAAATATTTCACTTTAATATATATATATATATATATATATATATGTATATATATATATATATATATATGTATATATATATATATATATATATATGTATATATATATATATATATATATATATATATATATATATATATATATATACATGGCGTTTTAGCCAGTCTTTTTCCCCACATGTTAGTTTGCTCTTCATTTTATATATTTTTTGGGGTTTTCGCCAACAATGACCCACTGTCTTGTGTAGGTTTTTTTCAAGACATTTCAATTCACGAACTTTTTATTCTTTGTTGATATTTCTGATGATTTTGTAGTGTTGCAGAGACGATATTAACGTAAAAATATTTGTTTGACTTACGGTAAAAGAAACGGGCCGTAAATATACATCTCACAGAAATGTATATATATATATATCTATATATAAGGATATACTACCATTGAACCTGTTGCTATTTATTTGCAGGAACTCCCTTTACGGGTACCTTTTTTTGCTGTAATTTTTAGCTTGTTTTTTATTTTTTGCCGCTTGCAAATCCTGCCTCGTTTGTGCTTTGTTTTGGACGCAGGTAAATCAACGAGTTTTTAATTCGAAATTTTCCGGCGTTTTACGTAAACATCCGGAAAGTACCGACGTCTAGGCACTTTTAGCGCGGGTCCTAATGTAAAAAAAAACCCTAAAAGGCTTCTATTTTGTATTTTAGTATGTCTAGCCTATTAATGCTTCCAAATAAACGACTTGTCTCTTTGAAATATAAACACACCTGATGCCTTGTATTTATCTACGTCCAACAGTGGTAAGATGTGACACAAGGTCGGGAAAGTGGGATTTGAAAAGCCAGCGCCCTAGAGGAAGAAGAGCAGTCTGGCCGTCAAAAAATGCCTGGGCAGCCCTGTCAGCATTCCCCGGTAAGAGCGCCTCAGGCGATTAGCAATCAACTAACCCCTTCTCAAAGGATGAGAAGGTAAAGCCTGGGAGAGTGGACCTCCTAGAACTGCACAGAACAGGACCTAAGACAGGCGGAATCGAGGCTCGAAGGCCAAGACGGTACCGGTCTACAGAGTGAGCATCCATCGGAACAGATACTACACTTTGCTCCCAGAGTGAACCCACCTGATGCTTCACCGTTCAACAACCAAAATTTGAATTTATAACCGCAAAGAAAACATCGCAGTGTAAAACCCTAACCCTTAACCTAACCTTACCCCCTAACTCTAACCCACAACCATAACACGGACGTATTTTTAAATTACACAATACTGGTCATCTCTGAAGATAGTTTTGTTTCCGACAAAAATTGAGATTAAAATTGAAAAAAAAAAAAACTTGCATCGTAAGAGGCTTCTATTTTGCATCATAGTATTTCTAACCTATCTATGCTTCGAAATGAATTCCTTGTCTCTTTATAATCAAATACGTCAACGATAAACTAAGATAAAGGAAAACAAGACGGAAAGAATGAATGAATAAAGAAAGACAGAAAGCATGAAAAATATAGGTAAGAAAAGAAAAGAAAGAAAGAAAGAAAGATTGAATAACATGAATGAAAAAGAAGGGAAGAAAAAATGAACGTAGAAAAAGGTAATAGGATGCTTGAATGACGACAAGAACAACTCAGGGGTGAGTAATATAATCCGATAGGATTAGACCGTAGATTTTAATCAGCTTAAAACCTTGACACCTGTATATTTTTTTATTTACAAAGATGAATGATTGGATGGGTCATTTATTTATTTGTTAATTTAATGTGAAATCAATTTGCATACATCTCAATGAACAACACGCTTCTCCTCTGTATATATATATATATATATATATATATATATATATATAGTCATCCACATACAGACTGTTTCGCTGTTTCACAGCTCATCAGTGCGGCTAGACCAGTTAGTGCCTCAAGCCGCTTCTAACCCCTACGCTATCATGCGACACTGACTGAATGTAAGAGATATCTCAATGTAAACATTGCAATTGTCGTGGCTCGAATTAGTTTTACCTAATGAGCTATGCCTTAAAGCTAATGGCAGTTGGCGATATCCTTACAAATTAAGCTCTACCCCGGGAGGGAGCTTTATATAGTCATCCACATACAGACTGTTTCGCTGCTTCACAGATCATCAGTGCGGCTAGACCAGTTAGTGCCTCAAGCCGCTTCTAACCTCTACGCTATCATGCGACACTGACTGAATGTAAGATATATCTCAATGTAAACATTGCAATTGCCGTGGCTCGAATTAGTTTTACCTAATGAGCTATGCCTTATGATATCGCTCCAGACAGGGCAGGAAGCCACTTAATGTAAGGAGCTAAAAAAGAAAATACTATTTCAAAGTTTTTTTAAAAACTAGCTAACGATACTTGTTATATGACCCAGAAAACAGCAATTTTTCTCCCTTTGTCAGAAAAATCACTCATGGAATGTGATGGCTGAATGGCAAAATAAGGGAAGCGAGAGTATATAAACATATGCATACACATAACTAAGTCTATATAGATTGACCCCCTAAATGTTAAAGTGTAAAAAGTGGTGTGTCTATATTATTCACCGTGTTGCCGAGAATATATATTCTAAAATTTGAATTTGTATTCACATTTTTGAAGTCGTTCAGGGATGTTTCAAAACACTTCCTAAGATTTCATTAATAATGAAACTCTAGTAAGGTGTGAAAAATGCAACAGAGTTTTTCATATGAAGACCATCTTGATTCATTGAGGAAAGCTGAATAAAGATCGGTCAAAAAAAGGGATATTTGAAATGTTAAGAAAAATTAAAGATCATGACAAGTGTGTATGTTTTACGGCATATCAACATTTTTTTTTTGTGATCCCATGTTAGAAAAAAACATAACCTATTGTTTTCTGGGTCCAAATCTATCCATATGGCACTCGTCGTAAGCTGTTTTTTTTACTCTCGAAGTATTATTTTTAGCTCCCTACCTTCAACAACCACAAAAAACCTCTTCAACAGCCAATTGTCATGGCAAATAATACCCTCCCTGAGAGTTCAACATTTAAACTCCTCGGCCTAACATTCACCGGTAACATGCATTTGAACAAATACATTGAAGACATTGCCAAGGCTGCTGCAAAGAAGGCAGGATCTCCTTACCGTGCTAATAAACTTCTCACACTTAACATTATCGTATATCTCTACAAAGCCAGCATCCGCCAATGCATAGAGTATTGTTGCTACATCTGGAATGGTGCACCTTCCTCTATTCTTTCCCTCTTAGACAAGGTCTGATAAGCCCCGCACTATCCACTAAGTTCCAGCCCCTGTCCTATAACAGCAATGTTGCATCCTTGTGCTTGTTCTACAAATACTTCAATAGAATGTGCTCCGATGAACTTGCTGCTCTAGTGCTCCCTCAACGCAAATACGCTGGACCAAACCGACAATCCGCCAAATCCCATCCATTCACTGTGGAGGTCCCAAGATGCCGGATAACATTTTTACTCCAATAGCTTAATTCCTCGTACTGCCGGCCTTTGGAACTCCCTCCCTGATCTCTGTTTCCCTGACTGTACCGACAAGCAGAAATCTAAAACTAATATAAACAGATATCTCGATGCAGAGCTCCCAACTTGGACTTTCACCCTAATTCTCAGTAGCCCCTTGCGTCTACTGTGTTAGCCTGCCTTATTTGGGGTGAATTATGTTAACAAATAAAAAAAAATTAGTTGAACACAAGTTGCTGCCTTATAAAGTGTGTGATGTGCATAAATAAAGAAGAAAATAGAGACGAAAAAAATAAAGGAAAAATGAAATATTGACCGAAAGAAAGAAAGAAAGAAGACAAACAGAAGGAAACATGAAAAGGAAAACCCCGGTAAATAACCGAAAAGAAATTAAAAATTTAAAAATTTAAAAAAAAAGGAGAAAAAGAATAAGAAAAAAAGAACAAAAAATAAAAAGAAAGAAAAAAAGAAAGAAAGAAAGAAGAAAAACAGAAGGAAAAACCCGGTAAAAAGAGAGAACAAAAAGACTCGAAAGGAAATATTAGAAAAAGGAAGGAGAAAAAGAATTAAAAAAAAAGAACAAAATATTAAAAAGAAAGTAAAAAAGAAGAGAAAAAACGAAAGTAAGAACAAGAAAAAATGTGATGAAAGCAGAGTAAAAGAACACTTGAAAAAAAAATCAGAAAAAATGGCGGAAAATTAAAAGAAGAAAAAAAAAACGAAGAAAAAAACGAAGAAAAAAAACGAGATAAAGTTAGAGAATAAGAACAATCGAAAAAAATGAAAATTGAAAAAATCAGAAAAAAAAGGAAAGGAAGAAAAACAACCAGAAAATTAAAGGAAAGAAAAAAAAAAGAGATAAAGTTAGAGAATAAGAACACTTGAAAAAAAAAATGAAAAATCAGAAAAAATGGCGGAAAATTAAAAGAAGAAAAAAAAAACGAAGAAAAAAAAACGAGGAAAAAAAAACGAGATAAAGTTAGAGAATAAGAACAATCGAAAAAAATAAAAATTGAAAAAATCAGAAAAAAAAAGAAAAAGAAGAAAAACAACCAGAAAATTAAAAGAAAGAAAGAACACGATGGGAACAAAAGAATCGAAAAACAAATAAAAAGGAGCCAGAAAGAAAAAAAGAGGAAAGAAAAAATAACGACAAATACAGAAAGATGAGATTAAAAAAAACAAAAACGAAGAGAAGGTAAAAGAAAGGAAAGACAGAAAAAAAGGAAGAAAGCAAAAAAGATAGAAAGAAAGAATGACAAACAGAAAAGCACGACCACCCGAATCACGACAAAGATTATTATTCTTCAATAAATTTCGTTCATGGGTGAGTAATATAATCCGGTGGGATTAGTGGTAAGATTTTAATCGGTTTAAAAACCTAACGCCTGGAATGTTTTTACTTACAAACGCGTGGATGGGTCATTTATTTCTGTGTTAATTTAATGTGAAATCAATTTGCATACATTTCAACGAACAGAACGTTTCCTATATATATATATATATATATATATATATATATATATATATATATATATATATATATATATATATATATTATGTCGGATTTTCTAAGTCAATAAGCAAAACAGTTACAAGGATAATAATGTTATCTGAACAATTTAATTATTTTTAATTATTTTTATTATTGATCTAAAGCTCTAGTTGAAAATATATTTAGATCTTATATATATATATATATATATATATATATATATATATATATATATATATATATATAAATGTTAGTTGAACAAAACCTAAGGGAGCGATTGTGTATATATATATATATATATATATATATATATATATATATATATAAAGTCATTTGCTTGCATTCGGGCAGAGTTTTGCCCTGCGTTTCCTTCCCTACAACTTTTATTTCATTTTTTCAAATTTTAAATCTTGGCCATTGCCAACTTATCTATCCCAGCGACTTCCTCTGATGATAAGATTTTGATCTTTGAAAAGCCTGGCTTAAGGAAAATTTAACTTGAATAAATTGCCTTTTTGCGGAACATACCTTGCTCTGAGCAATTGAATTGAATTTTGATTTGGCTTTTGCTTCTCTAATTCCTTTCCATTCTTCTTCATATATATATATATATATATATATATATATATATATATATATATATATATATATATAGGGTGATTCATAAGTTATTTAGTTATTTATTTTTGAAATTCTTAAGTTAAAAAATACAGTAATACAAAACAGAAAGTTTATTCAACAAATTCATTTATGGGAGTTTAAAATTACAGCAGATTTTCAAGATTTCCATCTTCGCTCTGCATGCATATGGGAGTTAAAAACACGGGGATGAAACACGGGAGCCTCTGTGTAGCTTGATTGCCATATATATTTTCATTGCTTACTACCTAGCTCTACTTACGTATAGAGCACTGTTGAAGTAAATACTGATAACTGACACATAAAAAATTATATCTCCTTATAATATTTTATGTGGATACATGAAGTACTAATATATATATATATATATATATATATATATATATATATATATATATATTTTTACGTTATGAGGTTTAAAAAGACTAAATATACATTCGGATTGTACACATTATAAGTTATTTCGACCTTAACTAGGTCTCCTCGGATGTGTTTCCAATCACGTTTCAAACCCAAATGGAAGAATTTTAACACCTTTATATCTTTTAGAACAAAGTAAAAATAAAGAATTAGAAAAAAAAAAAATAAAATAAAATAAAATAAAATAAAATAAAATAAAATAAAAAAATTAAAAAAATTAAAAAATAAAAAAATAAAAATAAAAATAAAAAATAAAAATAAAAAAAATAATTTCAGCGATATTCTATTTGTTGATTGGACTCTATAGTATAGAAGTGGTGATTATGTAAATTAGGGTGGTGGCATTAACGGAGTATAAAAATATGTAACATTTTTATCAAGAAGTCAATCCTCGATTTAAAAGGAGAATATAATTGATCCTGATTAAAACCTAATTGCGTTCGTTTAAACGAACGCAATTAGGTTTTAATCAGGATCAATTATATTCTCCTTTTAAATCGAGGATTGACTTCTTGATAAAAATGTTACATATTTTTATACTCCGTTAATGCCACCACCCTAATTTACATAATCACCACTTCTATACTATAGAGTCCAATCAACAAATAGAATATCGCTGAAATTATTTTTTTTTATTTTTATTTTTTATTTTTATTTTTATTTTTTTAATTTTTTTTTTTTATTTTTTAATTTTTTTAATTTTTTTATTTTATTTTATTTTATTTTATTTTATTTTATTTTATTTTTTTTTTTTTTTTTTTTTTCTAATTCTTTATTTTTACTTTGTTCTAAAAGATATAAAGGTGTTAAAATTCTTCCATTTGGGTTTGAAACGTGATTGGAAACACATCCGAGGAGACCTAGTTAAGGTCGAAATAACTTATAATGTGTACAATCCGAATGTATATTTAGTCTTTTTAAACCTCATAACGTATTCATGCTCTGTTTTAACGGACATAGAGCTCTCTGATCCGGATTCCGATCGAAAATAATCGAACCTGAATACTATATATATATATATATATATATATATATATATACATACATGTAAGGTTAGTGGGAGAGAATCGTAGCAGAGTGTTCGATTATAAAAAAAAAAATAAGAGCGTACTATTTATTTATTAATGTTTTACAGATAACATCGGTACCGTCGGTTTCAAATCTTAACAAAGGGGGCTTATAAAGCCCTCTTTATCGAAACTCTCCTGAGCCTCTGTTTACATAAAGAGAGGCTCAAATGAGTTTCGATTCAAAATCTTTTAAATGTACCCTTTCTGAGGATTTTAAACCGAAAAGGGGTGATATGCCGTAAAACAAAACAACCAAACCAAACCAAACACTATGAATATATATTTGAAGATATATAAAACTATACGCATATAAACTCTTAACAAAATAACTGTATTCGGCATTAAATAACCTGAAAAGGGTTGATATGCCGTAAAACATAAAACAGCTTTTGAATGCCCCCTTTTTAAGGATTTGAAACCGAAAAGGGTAGATATGCCGTAAAACATAAAAATCTTTTAAATGTCCCCTTTTTAAGGATTTGAAACCGAAAAGGGTAGATATGCCGTAAAACATAAACATATTTTAAATGTCCCCCTTTTTAAGGATTTGAAACCGAAAAGGGTAGATATGCCGTAAAACATAAAAATCTTTTAAATGCCCCCTTTTTAAGGATTTGAAACCGAAAAGGGTAGATATGCCGTAAAACATAAACATATTTTAAATGTCCTCTTTTTTAAGGATTTGAAACCGAAAAGAGTAGATATGCCGTAAAACATAAACATCTTTTAAATGTCCCCTTTATTAGGATTTGAAACCGAAAAGGGGTGATATGCCGTAAAACAAAACAACCAAACCAAACACTATGAATAAATATTAGAAGATATATAAAACTATACGCATATAAACTCTTAACAAAATAACTGTATTCGGCATTAAATAACCTGAAAAATGTGGATATGCCGTAAAACATAAAAAAAGCTTTTGAATGACCACTTTATTAGGATTTGAAACCGAAAAGGGTAGACATGCCGTAAAACATAAAAATCTTTTAAATGTCCCCTTTTTAAGGATTTGAAACCGAAAAGGGTAGATATGCCGTAAAACATAAAAATCTTTTAAATGCTCCCCTTTTTAAGGATTTGAAACCGAAAAGGGTAGATATGCCGTAAAAATAAAAATCTTTTAAATGTCCCCTTTTTAAGGATTTGAAACCGAAAAGGGTAGACATGCCGTAAAACATAAAAATCTTTTAAATGTCCCCTTTATTAGGATTTGAAACCGAAAAGGGTAGACATGCCGTAAAACATAAAAATCTTTTAAATGTCCCCTTTTTAAGGATTTGAAACCGAAAAGGGTAGATATGCCGTAAAACATAAAAATCTTTTAAATGTCCCCTTTTTAAGGATTTGAAACCGAAAAGGGTAGATATGCCGTAAAACATAAAAATCTTTTAAATGTCCCCTTTATTAGGATTTTAAACCGAAAAGGGTAGATATGCCGTAAAACATAAACATATTTTAAATGTCCCCGTTTTTAAGGATTTGAAACCGAAAAGGGTTGATATGCCGGAAAACAAAACAACCAAACGAAACACGATGGATTAATATTTTGAAGATATATAGAACTTGAAGCATAAAACTTTTACCAAAATAACCAGATTCGGCATTAAATAACCCGAAAAGGGTTGATCTGCCGTAAAACAAAACAACCAAACGGAGATACTAACATACAGGTAGAAATCGACCTCGGGGGATTTGACGATATAGTTATAAGTAACTAATATCGTTTTCAAACTTTCCAATTAGGATGTCACATAAACCAATCAGTCCGCTTTGAAGCACTCATGACTGACGATGAAAGTGTTTCGAGGAGAAAGATATTATATTTGTTTCTTAATTACCAAACATCTGCGGTTCGGCCGGTTGTGGTCAGTCGGACGGCGAAAGCATATTATCGTCCCAACAAGAAAAGGAATGTGCGTACGTCGATAGAAGTTTATTAATGCAGACACCGGAAATATCATTTCAGATTTCGATCATGTGTTGCAGTAGGTGATTGGGGGTTTTGAGGAAGGGAGTTAGGGTTAGGGTTAGGGTATAGGTTAAGAGTTAGGATTATGGTCATGGTATATGGTAAAAGGGTTAGGTTTAGTGTTAGGGTTAGGGTTAGGGTTAGGGTATAGGGTAAGAGTTAGGATTATGGTTATGGTATATGATAAAGGGTTAGGTTTGAGGTTAGGGTTAGGGTTAAGGTATAGGGTAAGGGTTAGGGTTAGTGTATAGGGTATAGATTTAAGGTTAAGGTAAGGTTAGTGTTATTGTTAGTTTTAGGGTTAGGGTTATGGTATAAGGTTAGGGTTATGGTTAGGGTATAAGATTAGGGTTAGGATTATGGTAAATGGTATATGGTACAGGGTTAGGGCTAGGGTTCGAGTTAGTGTTAGGGTTAGAGTAAAGGTTATGGTTGTTAGGGTTAGGGTTAGGGTATAGGTTTAGGGTTAGGATTAGGGTTAGGATTATGGTAAATGGTGTATGGTACAGGGTTAGGGTTAGGGTTCGAGTTAGTATTAGGGTTAGGGTAAAGGTTATGGTTGTGGTTATGGTATAAGGTTAGGGTTAGGGTTAGAGTTACAGTTAGGGTATAGGTTTAGGTTTAGGTTTAGGTTTAGGGTTAAGTTTAAGGTTAAGGTATAGGGTTAGGGTTAGTGTTAGGGTTATGGTATAGGGTAAGGGTTAGAGTTATTGTTAGGGTTAGGGTTAGGGTTAGGGTTAAGGTTAGGGTAATGGAATAGGGTTAGGGTTACGGTTAGAGTTAGGGTTAATGTTAGGGTATAGGGTTAGTATTAGGGTTAGTGTTATTGTATAGGGTTAGTGTTAGGGTTAATGTTATGGTATAGGGTTAGGGTTAGAGTATAGGGTATAGGTTTAGGGTTACAGTTAAGGTTAAAGTTAAAGTTAAAGTATAGAGTTAGGGTTAGGGTTTAGGGTTTAGGGTGAGATCAAAATTACGTTCGTAATTTGTTCCTTGTGGATTTAAGTAACTTATAAACCAACCGGTGGTTAACCCTAGAGTCTGAGTGACAACAAGTCTCCCCATATTTCCAGTATTCTCCACCTCTTTTTGATAACCATAGCAAATGATTTTGCATTATCGCAACCGCTCTAGGATTTGGATGGCAAAAGCTTTCAGGAAACAAACGTTTATTCCTTCAGTGTTATAAACTAAATAAGATAGACGTGGCGAGAAGATCAGAGAGATTCGACGGAGAAGCGGAAAACTTTTCCAATCAGCGTGCTATCATTACCGGACAAAATTTTCTCCACGGCGTGAAATCAATTCGCTTTCTTTCGACGAATCCAAATATGTTATTGATTATGGCGGGTAATTGGCTAATCAAAGGTCTGTGTAGGCAATTACTTAACAAATCGTCAATGGACACACATTGACCCCCCATAACACACACACACACACACACACACATATATATATATATATATATATATATATATATATATACATAATATATATGTATATATATATATATATATATACATAATATATATGTATATATATATATATACATAATATATATGTATATATATATATACATAAATATATATGTATATATATATATATATATATATTTATAAATATACATATATATATGCATATTTTTAAATATATATATATACACATATATATTTATCTCTCTCTCTCTCTATATATATATATATACATATATATATATATATATATATTATATAATATATATAGAGAGAGAGAGAGAGAGAGAGAGAGAGAAGAGGGTAGTGCAGTATTAGTGCAGTTCCAACGAGAGAAAAGTATATATGTAAAAGAGTAAGGCTACCAACATTTGTAGAATGTTTTTTTCAACATTTATTTATTATAAAATGGATTTTCATATCTGATGAAAGCAGACCACCGCTTGAAACGCGTTATATAAAATTATAAAATGGTAAAACAACAAAATAATAAATAAATGTTGAAAAAAACATTCTACAAATGTTGGTAGCCTTACTCCTTTACATATATATATATATATATATAGCACTGGATGAAGTGAAATAATAAAATAAGGTGCGAATAAAACTTTATTAGAATTCAATGTTCAAGCAGAGTACTCTAAAGTCCTTAACTCATGAGTTTTCAAAGAAAATCTTCTCCTCAGAGGACCATTACCGCAATGACATTACTGCAGGTAATGAAATTAAACTTTGAAAATATATAAAAAATATATATAAAAAATACATAAAACATCAAATATATCGGCCTAAAACATACTTTATTGTTAAACTTATACAATTCATACAAGTCATAAAGTTTACAACAACTTCAAGAAAGATATCAAAAATGTTGATTAAAATATATATATATATATATATATATATATATATATATATATATATATATATATTAGTAAGTTTTTGAAAGGCTGTGGGCAATGCAAGTTCCGGGTAAGATGCAAGTTGTAAGGAACAAAAACAATAACAATAAATCGAATACGAAATATGACTTACTATTTATTTTTCCTTTTTTCTAAAATCTTACATAACAGCAAGTGTGTTTTTAGCTGTTCGTGTGATGTCCGGGGTGATTAAAAATTTTATTTTAAGGTTATGTTAAATATATGTTTAACATAACCTTAAAATAAAATTTAATTTAATTTACATTTCCTGCGAGACTGCTATAGTTTTCGCTGCGGTCTACATCTGGCAGCCATTTTGTTTTGTAGTATTCTCTACATAGTCGGAGAAAAAAAAATTTCTTCTGGTTTAATTATTTTTGACAAAGGGATGTCTTTTCCCGAAATATCAAATAGTGATTTTTAATCACCCGGACATCACACGAACAGCTAAAAACACTCTTGCTGTTATGTAAGATTTTAGAAAAAAGGAAAAATAAATAGTAAGTCATATTTCGTATTCGATTTATTGTTATTGTTTTTGTTCCTTACAACTTGCATCTTACCCGGAACTTGCATTGCCCACAGCCTTTCAAAAACTTCCTACTACTATACTCAGCAATGCTTCAAGCAAACTACCATTTTCTACTATATATATATATATATATATATATATATATATATATATATATATATATATATATAGTAAGCTATGAAAATATATTTATGACAATAAAAAATTATATCTCCTTATAAAATGTTATGTGGATACATGAAATACTAATATATTATATATATATATATATATATATATATATATATATATATATATATATCCTACATTTATCCTACGATTTTTTGTACGCAAAATCTACTGATATATATAATATATATATATATTATATATATATATATATTATATATATTATATATATAAGTAGATTTTGCGTACAAAAAATCGTAGGATAAATTTTAGAGGAAACATTCTTTAAATCAATGAGACGGACGGGTGGAAAAAAATTCAAAATTTTCTTTAAGGCCTTATCGTCTGACCCTCTAAGAGGAAACGTAAGAATGATAAATTAAAAACTAAACAAATCGAATGAGATATGAATGGAACATTTTTTTAGTTGGAGAACGATTGAGAGGAAACAAGCGGTAAATCTCTCAAAGTGTATTTGAATCATTAAAGATCTCGAATTGATGCTTGAAAATCTTTTGTTTACACAGGCTAGGTCGAGAATTGTTAATAACTAACGCATTAATAATATTGAGATGGTAGTTCGACCTAGCACTGTGTAAAACAGAATACCACCTGGTTAGAGTTAGAGTTATGGTTAGGGCGAGGGTTTAGGGTTAATGTTAGGGTTAGGGTAAGGTTTTAGGTTTTACGGTTAGGGTTAAGGTTAGGGTTAGGGTCAGGGGTAAGGGTTTAGGGTTAAGGTTAGGGCTGAAGGGTAGTGTTAGGGTTTAGGGTAAGAGTTTAGGGTTAGGGTTAGCGTTAGGGTTTAGGGTAAGAGTTAGGGTTAGGGTCAGGGTTTAGGGTAAGAGTTAGGGTTAGGGTTATGGTTAGGGTTTAGGGTTAGGGTTATGGTTAAGATTAGGGTTAGGGTTAAGGGTAAGGGTTAGGGGTTAGTGTTAGGATTTAGGGTTAGGGTTTAGGGTTAGGGTTAGGGGTGAATGTTAGTGTTAGGGTTTAGGGTTAGGGTAAGGGTTAGGGTTTAGAGTAAGGGTTAGGGTTAGGGTTAGGGGTGAATGTTAGTGTTTAGGGTTAGGGTCAGGGGTTAAGGTGTGTGTTATGGTTTAGGGTAAGGGTTTAGGGTTAGGGTTAGGGTTATGGTTAGGGTTAGGTGTTAATTTGATGAACACTCTGAAATGTCCCCAAGTTGCGTTTACGTTCAGGAAAAGATAATTTGAAATGTTTTTGTAAATTTTACTGTTAGTATTGTTAAAATGTTGTTAAAATATTGTTAAAATGTTGTTAAAATATTGTTAAAATGTTGTTAAAATATTGTTAAAATATTGTTAAAATGTTGTTAAAATATTGTTAAAATTGTTAAAATGTTGTTAAAATATTGTTAAAATATTGTTAAAATGTTGTTGAAATGTTGTTGAAATATTGTTAAAATATTGTTAAAATGTTGTTAAAATATTGTTAAAATATTGTTAAAATGTTGTTAAAATATTGTTAAAATTGTTAAAATGTTGTTAAAATATTGTTAAAATGTTGTTAAAATATTGTTAAATTATTGTTAAAATGTTGTTAAAATATTGTTAAAATTGTTAAAATGTTGTTAAAATATTGTTAAAATATTGTTAAAATGTTGTTGAAATGTTGTTGAAATATTGTTAAAATATTGTTAAAATGTTGTTAAAATATTGTTAAAATATTGTTAAAATGTTGTTAAAATATTGTTAAAATTGTTAAAATGTTGTTAAAATATTGTTAAAATATTGTTAAAATGTTGTTAAAATATTGTTAAAATATTGTTAAAATATTGTTAAAATGTTGTTAAAATATTGTTAAAATGTTGTTAAAATATTGTTAAAATATTGTTAAAATGTTGTTAAAATATTGTTAAAATATTGTTAAAATATTGTTAAAATGTTGTTAAAATATTGTTAAAATGTTGTTAAAATATTGTTAAAATATTGTTAAAATGTTGTTAAAATATTGTTAAAATATTGTTAAAATGTTGTTAAAATATTGTTAAAATATTGTTAAAATATTGTTAAAATGTTGTTAAAATGTTGTAAAAATATTGTTAAAATATTGTTAAAATGTTGTTGAAATGTTGTTAAAATATTGTTAAAATATTGTTAAAATATTGTTAAAATATTGTTAAAATGTTGTTAAAATTGTTAAAATGTGTATTCTTATTCTTTTACTCTTTTATCAAACCCCTTAAAACGTTTAATATATCCTATTTTTATGGGATTCAAATCATATGTGTAACATTTTCTGCGTGTCCCCACTATTAAGTGGCTCATGGCGACAGAACCCTCTCAAAACTTCAAAATACTTATATCAATAGACTACCAACCATGTGTATAAGATAATAATAATTTTTCAACTTCTTCCAACAATATTAGGGGGCGAAACAGGAGGAGGGGGTAGTAAAATCTGATTAGGAAGACAATGGAAGGGGTCCCGAATCTCTAAGTGCCCTGCTAACATTGGGAATCTATGAAGACCGAACCTTCTTTAAAACTTTCCATATATCCCATTTTGGTGAAATTTATATCATATGTATAAAATTCTCCGGGGAAGACAATGGAAGTGGTTCTGAATCTCTACGTTACTCTCCATCAGCTGAATTTCTACGTGCTCTCACCTTTAAGTGACCAAACCTGATTGATAAAGTGATAAAACCTTATTTAAATAGGCACATCTGGTGTTTGTGAAAATAAAACTGTGTATAAAACATTTTAGCTTTTTTCAATTTGAGGGGGCGAAACGAGTGAGGGGGTTGCCGTAAAAACAAAGATGGTGGTATGAGCATAAATAAAACGTACATAGTAGTGATCCTCATTTAATCCCGAGCAACGCCGGGTCATCCTGCTAGTTATATATATAAAATGTGTTTAGCTCGAGAGATAGTTATGAAAGAGAGAAGAAGAGAGGAGAGAGATAGGAAAGAGAGAGTGAGGAGAGAGAAGAGAAAGATGAGAGAGAGCAGAGAGAGAGAGAAGGGGGACAGAGAGAGAGAGAGAGGGGGGGGGAGAGAGGAGAGCAGATAGGAAAGAGAGGGTGAGGAGAGAGAATAGATTGATGAGAGAGAGAGGAGAGAGAGAAGAAGGCAGATAGATAGAGGCGATATCGGAAAGGAGAGAGAGGAAAGAGAAGAGATAGAGGGGAGATATGAGACCAGATAGAGATGAGAGAGAAACGAAAGAGGGGACGGAGATGAGATAGAGATGAGATAGAGAAGAGAGGAGAAAGAGAGTAGAGCGAGAGGCTAGAAAGAGGGGAGAGAAAGGAGAGAGAGAATGCAGATAGATAGAGGAGATATAAAAGAGGAGAGATAAGAAAGAGAAAGGAGAGAGAAGATGACGATGAGAGAGAGAAAAGAAAAGAAGAGATAAAAGGAAAGAAACAGAAGAGAGGAGAAAGAGGACAGAGCAGAAATATAGAGGAGGGAGAGGAGAGGAGAAAGATGAGGGAGAGGTAAGGGAAAGGAGAGAGATGAGAGAGAGGAGAGAGAAAGGAGAGATGGGAGTGAGGAGAGTGTGGAGAGAATAGAAAAATAAAGGAGAGAGAGGAGATAGGGGAGAAGAGAGAGAAGAGAGAGGAGAGAGAGGAAAGGAGAGAGAAAGAAGAGTGAGGAGAGAGAGAAAAGAGCAGATAGACAGAGGAAAAAGAAAAGGAGAGAGATGAAAGATAGATAAAGGAAAAAAGAAAGACGAGAGAAAAATTAGAGGAGAGGACAGAGAGATGAGAGAGAGAGGAGAGGGAAACGAGAGAGATGAGAGAGAAAAGAAAAGATGGGAGTGATGAGAGATAGAGAGGGGAGAGGGCAGAAAGATAGAGGAGAGAGAGGGGAGAGAAGAGAGAGGAGAGAGATGAGAGAAAAGGAGAGGAGAGGAAAGGAGAGAGAAAGGAAAGATTGGAGTGAGGAGAGAGAAAAGAACAGATAGATAGAGGAGACAGAGAAGAGATAGGCGGGAGATGAGAGAAAGGATAAGAGAAGAGATGAGAGATAGATGAGAGAGACGAGAGATGGAGAGATGAGAGAGAGAAAAGAACAGAAAGATAGCGGAGATAGAGGAGAGAGATGAAAGAGAAGAGAAGAGAGGAGATGAGATGTAGATGAGAGAGAAAGGAAAGACGAGAGAAAAATGTGAGAGATAAAAGAGCAGAAAGAAAGAAATGTCATCTCTCTCATCTCTCTCCTTTCCCTCTCCTCTCCCTCATCTTTCTCCTCTCCTCTCCGTCCTCTATATTTCTGCTCTGTCCTCTTTCTCCTCTCTTCTTTTTCTTTACTTTTATCTCTTCTTTTCTTTTCTCTCTCTCATCGTCATCTTCTCTCTCCTTTCTCTCTCTTATCTCTCCTCTTTTATATCTCCTCTATCTATGTAATAAGCTATTTAGATTTATTACAATTTATTGTATTACGTAAATATAAAAATACGTTAGAGAAGCGAAAGTTGACGTAACTTTATTTCATTCATCCCCTTTTTTTTTTCAGCGCCCTCCCAGTTGTGACGTAACGAGCGACGTCATCCCACACGCACGTCTTTACTCAATAGAACGTAGATTTCCATTGACAAAGACGCCGTCGTCGTTGTCGTCCCGCACGCACTCATCACGTGGTTTCAAAAGTCACAATGGAACCCCCCCCCCCTTCATGCCTCAATGCACGTGCGTAATTCTAAATACGATTCGATGAACAGAAATAGAAAAGAAGCGATACTTTTTGTTTGATAATTTAGTAAGTATTCTGACGTGACGTGATGGTTACACGCGTCAAATATGGGTTCGGCTGGCAGGGTTCGATTTCTGTCAGGGCTACTGCATTATTTTTATTCATAATTTTTCGAAAAGTGTATGAATCTGTATATCTTACCTGCAGCCATGGATTACACAGTAGGGTAAACTAGACTCTCAAGCCTTGGCAGAGCAGACTAATGCTCTTTAAAGGTCGTTATTTTGATTTATTTAGAAGCTTGTGGGGATCTTATATATGTCATACCGCAATGTGAAGAAAGGAAAACAAACAAAAAATAAGGGTACAGTTTCGGATAATGTATCCAAATATTTTCAGTCGTGGCATAAGCAGTTCCGACTACGAACGGAGAAAGACGAATCAAGTTACGACGTTCCGAATGTTACCGAAGTATACAATCTATATTGTGCTATTTATTTTTTGGACCAGACGACTTTAATTAAATAAAGTGATAAATTTCCGACTTTTATCACCGTTCATTTTTAAACTGTGGATACCAGACGACATTCTTAAGAAAGATATTGTTAGTTTTGCTGCATTTAAATTTTTATTTCCTTGTGTTTCTATTTATTTGTTCATATAATTCATTGAGGTCAAACGATCTTATGGCTGCGTCGAATGATCCTCATCATTGTGAGCCCAGGTTGCTTTTTAGAAACTTTGTATGCATGAACGAGAGAGAGAGCGTGCGAGAGAGCGTGCGAGAGAGCGTGCGAGAGAGCGTGCGAGAGAACGTGCGAGAGAGAGAGAGGGGGAGAGGGAGAGAGAGAAAAACGTAAAAGCAAGACTGTGAAAGAGAGGGAGAGAGAGAGAAAGAGAGAGAGAGGGAAAGAGAGAGAGGGAAAGAGAGAGAGGGAAAGAGAGAGAGAAAGAGAGAGAGAGGGGGGAGAGAAAGAGAGAGCGAGAAAGAGAGAGAGAGAAAGAGAGAGAGAAAGAGAGAGAGGGAAAGAGAGAGAGAGAAAGAGAGAGAAAGAGAGAGAGAGAGAAAGAGAGAGAGAGAGAGAAAGAGAGAGAGAAAGAGAGAGAGAAAGAGAGAGAGTGAAAGAGAGAGAGGGAAAGAGAGAGAGAGAAAGAGAGAGAGAAAGAGAGAGAGGGAAAGAGAGAGAGAGAAAGAGAGAGAGAAAGAGAGAGAGTGAAAGAGAGAGAGGGAAAGAGAGAGAGAGAAAGAGAGAGAGAAAGAGAGAGAGGGAAAGAGAGAGAAAGAAAGAGAGAGAGAGAGAGAGAGAGGGGGGAGTGATAGATATCACATCAGCCGCCCGACACGTGTTGTCTCCGTTTTGGGGCAGCACGCAAAAACACGTTGTTTCCTCGTTCAAGTCTCGCCAGTGAAGAGATTGAGAAAGATCTCACCAAAAATCAGGTGCCCCCCCCCCATCAATTTGGACCCAAAAATGTAACCACTCCCCTATGTCTACTATTATGTAACAGGATACCTGGCGGTTTCTGGCATCATTGATAATAAACAGAAGATTTACAAAATAAAAATGTGAACAAATATTTATTTTAAAACTTCTTTCTTTGTCTACCTTTCCTCAGACTACCTCTTTGAAGTCTACCCCATGTTTCGACTGCATCCTCCCCTTTTCTCTCTCTTTCTTTCTCTTTCCTTCCCTGCCTCTGGCAACTGGTTCAATATAATAGAAAGAAAGAAAAAAGTGGTTGTGTAGGAGTAAAAGTGTAGTATCTGTTCTGATATTAGATTTTACTTTTCTACTGAGAAGAAGAAATCCTGGTAGACAGAGGCAATTTTAACTTTTGTCCCAATCGACAATGCTCCTTTTTTAAGGGCTGGAGTTTGTGCACATTAAAAACGATCTTGTGGCTAACACTGCCTTTGCGGGGAGGTTAGTAAATAGAGATTGTCGTTTGAACTTTTTTCAGTGTTGTTTTCGAAACAACTTCCAAATATTATCCCCGTGAGCCTATTCTGTGCCTTCTGACCCTAAGATAATTAATATCAAAGTATGTGTATGCAATGTGATGATGTAAAAGAAGTGAAGTCTGACCAGTGAGGGTTGAGGACATGAATTGCATGGAGTGACATGATATCAGAATGATTCGATGGATGTGTAATGTGGCTTAAAGACATACTTAATTCTGATGACTTCACAAGGAAGATTAAATTTGGACAGTATAGGGAGATGTGAGCTAAAGAATAGACTTCGATGGCATGGCCACGTTGAAAGAATGGATAAGAGTTATTGGGTTAGTAGATGTAGAACAGTTGAAGTATTAGGGTCAGTTCACAGGGGAAGGCCAAGGAAACGTAGGAGGAAGTGATAAAAATGGACGTGAGGGAAAGAGAGATAAATAAATACCTGGCCAGTCGATTTCTTAAAGCCGTCCAACGGATGTCAACATGTAAAATGGGGTTACCGATGATGATGATGATGATGATGGTGATGATGATGATGATGATGATGATGATTATGATGATGATGCTGATCAGCATCATGATGATGCTGCTGATGATAATCATGATGCTGCTGCTACTGCTGCTACTGCTGCTGCTGCTACTGCTGCTGTTGCTGCTGCTGCTGCTGATGATGATGATGATGATGCATTTTACCATAACTAGGTCTGGGTTACACTGAATCCGATGATATCACGTTTATAAATGCATCTTGTGTAGTTTCTGAGATTTATCGGGCCAGACACACAAACAAAATCAGGACTTTCCTGTACATGATAGAAATCCATTAATGTTTTTGAAATGGATTGTAATTTTATGATCATTATCATCAGCAGCATCTGTCTAGTGGTCCAGATGACCGTTGGGGCGCCTAGTATTACCTGACAAACAGTTTTCTCTAGTCCTCCTTATTTTCTGGGTTCTTGAGCATATCACTCAGCGCCAACCCTGTCCACTTCCGGATATTGCCCCCCCCCCACACCTATTTCTTAGTCTTACCATTTTCTTCCTCCATGCAGGATTGTCTTTGCAAGACCTGATGTTCGTGTAACATAATCCCGCCACTTCAGTTTCCATCTTCTTCACAATGATCAGTAGATGGTCAGTATATGTCCCGACTGCTTGTCAGGGTCCGTTCTTTAATTCCTCATGTATAATGTTCGTACCTACGTTATCACTTTCCACCCACATTATAAAACGAGATCAACCGATCAGCAAAGATGTTGATAGGTAATCAACTTCATGTCGCTAAGGTTAAACAATCCGACTTTACCCATTTTAAAATGAATTGTACAAAACTCAAATTAGGTCGTCCTGTCGCCTAAAGCAATGAAATTTAAAATAAATACATTTCAAAATATGTACCTACGTTATCACCTTTCACACACATAGAAAATGAGTTCGATCATGAATTGCTATAGAATCAAAGTATCACTTTCCGTCGTCTAAAAAAGTATGATTTAAAAATAATTAATAATTATAATTATAGTTAATAATAATAATTAATTAAATAATAATAATTTTAAATTAATATATTAAAAAAAATGACATTTGTTTCATTGATTTGAAGAATATATAGCTGATAATTTAGTTTACGGTAAGAAGACAGAGAATATTTATTGGTTTAAAAAATAATTAAATTGCTATATAAATTGCTAAATAAATATAAAAAGGGATATTTTCGGGTTGGATTTTTTGCATTGTATTTTTATTTATTTAGAAGATATCAGGAAAGTATTACGTTTATAACCCTCACCCTAACCCTAACCCTGACGTTTATATCCCTAATCCTAACCCTGACGTTTATATCCCTAATCCTAACCCTGACGTTTATATCCCTAACCCTAACCCTGACATTTATAACCCTAATCCTAACCCTGACGTGTATAACCCTAATCCTAACCCTGACGTTTATAACCCTAACCTTTACCCTAACCCTGACGTTTATATCCCTAACCCTAACCCTGACGTTTATATCCCTAACCCTAACCCTGACGTTTATACCCCTAATCCTAACCCTGACGTTTATATCCCTAATCCTAACCCTGACGTTTATATCCCTAACCCTAACCCTGACATTTATAACCCTAATCCTAACCCTGACGTGTATAACCCTAATCCTAACCCTGACGTTTATAACCCTAACCTTTACCCTAACCCTGACGTTTATATCCCTAACCCTAACCCTGACGTTTATATCCCTAACCCTAACCCTGACGTTTATACCCCTAATCCTAACCCTGACGTTTATATCCCTAATCCTAACCCTGACGTTTATATCCCTAACCCTAACCCTGACATTTACAACCCTAATCCTAACCCTGACGTGTATAACCCTAATCCTAACCCTGACGTTTATAACCCTAACCTTTACCCTAACCCTGACGTTTATAACCCTAACCCTAACCCTGACGTTTATAACCCTGACCTTTACCCTAACCCTGACGTTTATAACCATAACCCCAACCCTGACGTTTATATTCCTAACCCTAACCCTGACGTTTATAACCCTAACCTTAACCCTAACCCTGACGTTTATAACCCTAACCTTAACCCTAACCCTAACCCTAACCCTAATCCTAACCCTGACGTTTATAACCCTAACCTTAGCCCTAACCCTAATCCGTACAAAAAATGCAAAAGTTTAACTTACGTATCTCATAGTCTGGATCCTAGGTACATATCCACCCGGTACGGTTTCGGTAGATGTATGTACATCGACCCGAGACACGCTGTCCCTTTTCTTTGTTACTCTGTCCTCTATATGAATTTAAATTGTATCTGGTGGTTAGGCCCTAATTGTGGAGCGTTGGGGCGTAGGGGGTCACCATTTAGTTAACAATACTCCTAGGTCCACTCAGTCACTTGTGAAAGTGGAGCTGACATCAAAGCGCGAATTGACCTTGCACGTCTCAATTCCCGGATCTGGTCAAGATTTGAGATAAGGCGCAGCATCAAATTAAGGATCTACCAAGCGCTGGTGCGAACGATCCTCCTTTTATGGCAGTAGAGTCCTGGCCAATGAAAGTGAAGAAAGAGAGAGTGAAGAGAGAGAAGAGAAAGATGAGAGAGAACGGGAGAATAGATAGATGAGAGAGGAGAGAGAGAAGAAGGCAGATAGATAGAGGCGATATCGGAAAGGAGAGAGAGAGGAAAGAGAAGAGAGAGATGGGAGATATGAGACCAGATAGAGATGAGAGAGAAAGGAAAGAGGGGAAAGAGATGAGATAGAGAAGAGAGGAGAAAGAGAGTAGAGCGAGAGGCTAGAAAGAGAGGAGAGAAAAGAGAGAGAGAATGCAGATAGATAGAGGAGATATAAATAAGGAGAGATAAGAGAGAGAAAGGAGAGAGAAGATGACGATGAGAGAGAAAAGAAAAGAGGAGATAAAAGGAAAGAAAAAGAAGAGAGGAGAAAGAGTCCTGGCCAATGAAAGTGAAGACGTTAGGCGATTGAAAACTTTTGATCACCACGGCCTACGTAGCATGTTGTGTGCCTGAAGGCAACCCTTCCTATTTTTGTAAAACTTGAGTCCACCCCAGACGACGGGTAAGGGGGTCCTATATGATCAGGTTCCATAAATTAATGAGTCATACCAATACATATGTCTGTTAACATTACCTGTAAATTTCTGAATGTTGGTACAGTCAGGGAGCAGGGAAGGGAGTTCCAAAGACTGGCAGCTCGAGTCAAGAAGCTATGAGCGTAGTAAGCAGTTTTTTTTTTTGGCGTGAAGTTACTGTTTTGTTTTTGTTTGAATCTCAACTTATTTTATAAATCTGCGAAAGCATTCTTATTGCGTTTCAGCGCCTCATCCTTCAATAACACTGGCCATTAAAAGACGGTGAAAAACGTTCAATCCATTCCGGCTCCAGGATGCCTCGTGGTCATTCTCTTAAACAACGTTGTCTAAGACCATTTGTATTTGCATAAACTGTCCTTCTAATAGAATAAAAAGTGGACATGGCAGCTGGCCGGTGCGTCGGTCAGCGAGATTAATCCGTATTATAACCTTGATTCATTCCAGTTTCTCAATAGGTTGCCATCGCCACACTTCTTTCCAAGGCGGCAATAAGAGAGCCTGACTCATTCTTTGACCTGAGGATGTCGTATATTAATGACCAATAAATCGGCTTCCGGTAACGTATAGCTGTGTAATACTGAGAGCTTTATGCTTACAGTTTCTAACACACTCAACCTCTGGTGATACCAGATCAGGCTGCCCTGTGGCTCCCTGAGACGAAATTCACCTACATTGACGTTTTTTGTTTTTCTTCTTTTTTTTTTTTTTTTGTAAAACTTAATTATGTTCTACAAAACCAAAAACAAAAACAACAGCCCCTCTCCCTTTCTCCCTCCCCTTTTTTATTTTATTTTTAGAACTTGAAGCATAAATCTTTTACTATAATGACCAGATTCGGCATTAAATAACCCAAAAAGGGTTGATATGCCGTAAAACAAAACTACCAAACCAAAAACGATGATTAAACATTTGAAGATATAAAGAACTTGAAGCATAAAAACTTTTACTATAATGACCAGATTCGGCATTAAATAACCCAAAAAGGGTTGATATGCCGTAAAACAAAACTACCAAACCAAAAACGATGATTAAACATTTGAAGATATAAAGAACTTGAAGCATAAAAACTTTTACTATAATGACCAGATTCGGCATTAAATAACCCAAAAAGGGTTGATATGCCGTAAAACAAAACTACCAAACCAAACCACACTCAACCTGTCCAACCATTACACCAGGTTTGGTTACCCGAAGAGGAAATTGTCAGATGTTTCTCTATTTAAGTGCCTCCCTACGAGGGCAAAGTTAAGCAAAACGCGTTTTTTATGTTGGGATATCAGGCTCACCAAAATTGGGTACTGTAGGTAGGTCAAAAATAAATAAAAAATTCCCTCTGGTCCATTAATCTCCTTTTTATTGAGTCATTCTTCTTTAATAACCTTATCCACTTCCTTTTATAATGTTCTGTAAGAATATATATATATATATATATATATATATATATATATATATATATATATATATATATATATATATATATATATTAGTACTTCATGTATCCATATAAAATATTATCAGGAGATAAAAAATTTTATGTGTCAGTTTTCAGTATTTACTTCAACAGTGCTCGATACGTAAGTAGAGCTAGGTAGCAAGCAATGAAAATATATATGACAATCAAGCTACACAGAGGCTCCCGTGTTTCATCCCCGGGGTGAATCGTCAGGCTAAATGCATTTAGCCTGACAATTCCCCCCGGGGATGAAACACGTGAGCCTCTGTGTAGCTTGATTGCCATATATATTTTCATTGCTTACTATATATATATATATATATATATATATATATATATATATATATATATATATATATATATATATATATATATATATAGAGAGAGAGAGAGAGAGAGAGAGAGAGAGAGAGAGAGAGAGAGGGGAGTATTAGAAGGCTATCACAATGCAAGGAATGGAAATATGTCGGCGTTGAGAAGTAAGACAAAAACAAGTGATTTTAGTTATATATTTTTGAAAAACTTTTTTAATAATTTTTTTTAATATATAGCAAATCTTACATGATTAGGCAAGACTCCAACACTGATGTAATCTGTGTGACCGTGTTCCATAATATATTCTGAGGAAGACCCCTTTGTTAAATGGTAGATGTTTCAAATTTCAAAAAAACGTGTGGATGGCAATATTGCATATAACGCAGTAAATATTAATATCCGCAGCAAATGTAGTAAAACTAAAACTATAATTGATTGTTGAGAAAGGAAGGATGAGAGTAATCCGACGTAATGGGAAATTATATATTCATCAACGTTTTGTTTTTTATTGTAAGACTTCCTCAGGATGATAATTTTAAGAAAAATGTCATGCAATAGCCGTATATATACAACACGTGCCCACAAAAATTCGCAATGGAAATTATTTACCAACTGATGATTTGAATAATACTTATGGCTCGTCGATAGGTCAACATCTCATAAATAATCGCACCTGTGCCTCGAAATTCAGTGTCGACTTATTCTCCATTCTTAGTAAGTCGCACTCCCCTTATCATCTCAAGATCTTAGAAACAATTTATATTAAGTCCTTGAGACCTTCTCTTTGCAAACAAAGAGAAAATCTCCTCGGGCTTAATGTTGTTTCTATTTGACTGAACTTTTTTTGTTTTTTTTTTGTTTTTACCCCTTTCCCTTGCTATAATTCTCATAGCATCTTTTTATATTTTTTATACATTACCTCGATATTTG
>OY744551.1:54495642-54518553 GCA_963556195.1 Sepiola atlantica | reverse complement strand
AAGAAAAACCTACTACCTTTGCAGCCATGAAGATTTCAATACAGAACACATGGGATTCGGTGTCTACACAGTTTGTGAGAAGCTTGTTGATTCCATGCCCGGCGAATTGATGCTGTTATCAAGGCAAAAGTTGCTGCTACTAAATATTGATTAATTTTTATCTGTATTTAAGTTAATAAAAAAAACTATTTTGTTTTCTTAGCTGTCTTGTTCTATTATTTTGAAACGCGAAATATTGAAAAACTGACATTGCAATTGATATGAAAAAAAGTTTCTATCGTAAACCAACTATTTCAGTTAGTTTAGCATTATAGGAATATTTTAGCACCAATTACATCTCACAGATTGTCCTCAATAAGAATGAGAGATTATGATTAAATTACTTGCAAAATCTTTTTAAACACATACATTTTTTTGAGTTTGAGATTACTCAACGAATAATGTTCTATTAAATTGAAACGTTGAATTTCCTAATGTGACAATAAACTACTCTGTGACAATCAAGTCTGATATATGCAAATATGACAAATGATTAAAAATAGTTGTAATTGTTATTTACATATAGAATATTTCGCCTACACAATTTAAAAGCCGAAAATTATCTCAAACGGAATGATTTTTACAGTTTTGTACATATGTTCTATTTTTTTTGACCAGCGCGAGTATATATATATACATACATTATGTCATGCTGTTCGCTATACCTGAATCTATTTATGTATATTAGTTATTTATCTATGAAACAACTTCATAATTATTTACTTCAAAATGGCAATGTCGAGAAACAACCAATTTAACAATGTCCATTCACGCATTGCAATAAATGGTAATAATTATAAACCAACTGTTAAATGTTCCATTTAAGTTATTTGTTTTGCTTAATTAAACTAGTTTACGCTCCAATGACCAAGTCGAAAGGCTTTCCAAGTTGGCGTAGAAAAATGATCAAGCGGAATGAATAAAAGATAAAACAAATATTTGCTGATGTAACAGAAGTGATGCGGAAACGAGACAATAGCCTGTAATTAATTACGTAAGCGTGTCACCATCGGGTAGACTCTAAACCTTAACCAACGCGTTATATAAACGCACACACACACACAGATATATATATGTGTGTGTGTGTGTGTGTGTGTGTGTGTGCGCGCGCGCATATGTCTGGTTTGTAATTATATTTTTTAATCTGGGGTCGGATTTAGATAAGCCAGCTTGAATTATAATGTTTGTCTCACTCTATCTCTCCCTCTTTTTCTCTCTCTCTTTCTCTCTCTCTTTTTCTCTCTCTCTCTCTTTCTCTCTCTCTCTCTCTTTCTCTCTCTCTTTCTCTCTCTCTCTCTCTCTCTTTCTCTCTCTCTTTCTTTCTCTCTTTTTCTCTCTCTCTTTCTCTCTTTTTCTCTCTCTCTTTCTCTCTCTTTCTCTCTCTCTTTTTCTCTCTCTTTTTCTCTCTCTCTTTCTCTCTCTCTTTCTCTCTCTTGTTTCTCTCTCTCTTTCTCTCTCTCTCTTTCTCTTTCTCTCTCTTTTTCTCTCTCTATCTTTCTCTCTTTCTCTCTCTCTCTTTCTCTCTCTCTCTTTCTCTCTCTCTCTTTCTCTCTCTCTTTTTCTCTCTCTCTCTTTCTCACTCTCTTGTTTCTCTCTCTCTTTCTCTCTCTCTTTTTCTCTCTTTCTCTCTCTTTTTCTCTCTCTTTCTCTCTCTTTCTCTCTCTCTCTTTCTCTCTCTCTCTTTCTCTCTCTCTCTCTTTCTTTCTTTCTTTCTCTCTCTCTTTTTCTCTCTTTTTTTTCTTTCTCTTTCTCTCTATCTCTTTCTCTCACTCCCTTGCTCCATTACGCTCTTACTTCTTCTCTCTTTGTCTCTCAACTTGCTATTCCGACTCACCTTCGTTTTTTTAATCCTCTCGTCTTATTTTTTTTGTCAGTGTTTTCAATAGTGAATTATTTTGCTTTCTATGATAATAATACACACACATAAATATATATATATATATATATATATATATATATATATATATATATATATATATAAAGTAATCCAACAAAAGATATAAGAGTCAACCTATATCTTATAATTAGTGAAACATCCGGATAAAAACTGAATCTCAATATACTGGATAGAGCATTAATAGCATAATATAAAATGAAATAATAAAATAAGGTGCCAATCGAATTTTATTAGAATTCAAAGTCCAAGCAAAGTATCTAAACGTCCTTAACTCATGAGTTTTCAAAGATAATTAATCTCCTCAGAGGACCATGTCCGCAGTGACATTACACTTTGAAAATATATAAAAATATATACAAAAATACATAAAAGTATATAACATCAAATATATCAACCGAAAAACATACTTTTTTGTTAAATTTAAATAATCCATCCAAGTCATACAATTTAAAAACATATTGAGGAAAGATATCTAGGTGGTTGACTGAAGATTGATCCAGGTAATGAGTGACAGTCCAAAAATGAAAAATTGAAAAAAATTGAAAAAGTTATCCAGTCGTGAGATGCGTCCGCAATCGATGCAGTGAAAAATGCATCCAATGTTTATGTTAATTATTACAACGATAAATAAACCAAATCAAATAAAAGTTCAGTAAACTCACTATGTGTAGAAATCGTACTGTTCAAGATTTAGGGTTCTAATGATTTGATTGGAGCAGTACAAATCAAAATTTGCTGGTTAAATGGAAACTCCGTTAAATCTGATTTGAATAAAACTAAAATTGAATTGAGCCGGCAAACACGGTCATCTCTTCCCCCGGGTCCAACAAAGGTAATTCCAATGAGTAAAGTTTGAAAGTATTCACTCTCCCGCGAGCCAAATAAACAAAACCTTTTCTTGCCGCTTAGAACAGAATACTAAAGGCGCTAGATGCCTACTCATCCGAACGACGTTCTCAGAACGGAAGTTACATGTCTAAGTTAGCACAGAAAGAAACGCCATCCTATATCGACAGATATGTCAAATCAATTCAACCCATACCGGATGTAACCTGTCTGGGTCAAATCATAAGTCAATGGGAAAGAGACGTTTAGATACTTTGCTTGAACTTTGAATTCTAATAAAATTTGATTGGCACCTTATTTTATTATTTCATTTTATATTATGATATATATATAATCAAATATAAACCAAAAGTAAACGTTATGTAAATAGGACCTATAGTGAAAAGGTTTAAGCTCAATATACGAGATAGAGCAATTATAAAGATAGAAGAAATAAGAGCGATAAACATGTTCGAATGTCCAAATTTATTTCAAATTTCGATTGTTCAATGCAAGGTGTATTAAATTTTTTTATTTTTTTCGTCTTCTACAAAATCTCCGGAACGGACACTCCTTCCACGGACAATTACCACCTGGAAAAACCACATATCCTTTTTACACGAACTTTTTTCATTTTATTTTTAATATTTTTAATATTTTTCAAATATTTGAACTTTGGCTTTTTCTACAGCCAACTAATCTATCTGTATTTCTCCTCTGATGATAAGATTTCGATCTTTGAAAAGCCTTGGCTCAAGGAAAGAATAATAAACGCTGGTTTATTACAGAATACACCTTGCATTGAACAATCGAAATTTGAAATAAATTTGGACATTCGAACATGTTTATCACTCTTATTCCTTCTATCTTTATGATATATATATATATATATATATATATATATATATATATATATATATATATATATATATATATATATATATATACATACATATATATATATATATATATATATATATATATATTTATTTATTTATGGGAGAACACAAAGGCTTACAGACACTGTCCTCAAAGGTTTGTCTCAGGACAACTTAACATGAGTATACTTTATCCCTACATGTAAACCCTGACCAAATATAAAAACTAACATAGTATTCGAAGCCCAAATAAGATTCCCTTGACACAGCTTTACACTAGGTCATATAAAGGATAGTGCACCCAATACTAGTAATGTTACTTCAAGTAACAGTACTTAACTGGATACTCCACCAGACTAGATCAATTCTTGTCCTGGAATCTTCAGGCTAAAGTGCGTTAGCCTGACGATCTCCTACGGTGATGAAACGCGGAAGCCTCTGTGTAGCTTAATTGCCATAAATATATTTCTATAAGTTACTAGTCAAGCTCTACTCACGTATCGAGCACTGTTGAAGTAAATACTGAAAAATGATACATAAAAAATTATATCTCCTTATGACTTCATGTAGATACATGAAATAATATATATATATATATATATATATTAATATATCTAAATATATATGTGCATATATATATATATAAATATATATATATAAAGCTATGAAACTTTTAAAATTTGAACCTATTGTGAAGTGTTTAAAGCTCAACACACGGGATAGAGCAATTATATAGAGAAATGAAAGAAGAGAAATAAAAAATGTAATGAATGACACATCTATTTTATCTGCAGTTATTCAAAACAAGCTGTATTCAATAAAATATATTATTTTCCTTTCTTTGAGCCAGGCTTTTCAAAAATGGTTTCTTATCATCAGAGAAATTAAAATTAATAAATAAGATGGCGGAGAATAAACCAAAAGTCATAATTTGAAACATTTGAAATAGTCATAAAATGTATTTTTCCTTCCCTTAAGCCAGGCTTTTCAAAAATGGTTTCTTATCATCAGAGGAATGAAAATTAATAGATAAGATGGCGGAGAATAAACCAAAAGTCATAATTTGAAACATTTGAAATAGTCATAAAATGTATTTTTCCTTCCCTTAAGCCAGGCGTTTCAAAAATGGTTTCTTATCATCAGAGGAATTAAAATTAATAGATAAGATGGCGGAGAATAAACCAAAAGTAATAATTTGACAAATTTGAAATATTCATAAAATGTATTTATTTCTTTCCCTTAAGCCAGGCTTTTCAAAAATGGTTTCTTATCATCAGTGGAATTAAAATTAATGGATAAGATGGCGGAGAATAAACCAAAAGTCATAATTTGAAAAATTTGAAATAGTCATCAAATGTATTTATTTTCTTCCCTTAAGCCAGGCTTTTCAAAAATGGTTTCTTATCATCAGAGGAATTAAAATGAATAGATAAGATGGCGGAGAATAAACCAAAAGTCATAATTTGACAAATTTGAAATAGTAATGAAATGTAGATGTAAGTGTGTGAAAAGAGTGTCGAAAATGTATTGTCTTATTGTCTTGAATAACTGAAGATGAAATAGAATAGTCATTCTTACATTTTTTCATTCTTAATTTTTTATTTCTCTTCTTTCAATTATAAATATATATATATCATATTATAAGAATATTAAATTAAATTTAAAATAATCGATTTATCGTTTAATAATAATCTATCGTGACAATATCAATCTCAATATATTGAATAGATAATTCAATTCAAGAGATGTAAGATGAAAATAAAAAACATACAATATATATTAAAACATCAGAAGTCTAAAGTAAAGGTGTCTCACATCCTTAATCCATGTATTTTCAAAGAAAACTCTTTTCACTATGGATTAAGGATATAAAACTCCTTGCTTTGAACTTCTGATGTGTTAATAAATATTGTATCTTTGCAATTTTTTATTCTCATCGTTCATATTACGAAATCTTCAGTAGGAAGTTAATTTCCGACGCTCGGCGGGCGGGAACTCCGATCATAATTCGCCACTGATTCGCTGTCAAGAGCCTTTCCCGTTGGCCACCACAAATTAGCTTGGGATTTAAGAAGAATTAAACATTGTAAATGCCAAGTCGGCGGGTCTTTACAATGAGCAACGAATAGTGATCTACAACAACAAACTGTGTTGGATCTCGCAATGAAGCTATTATTAAACTCACTCAGAGTGACCGGCCTTGTTAAAGGGGGCTTTTAATAATATTTATAAAGATGTTTCATGCTTACGCAATCTTCATATATATATATATATATATATATATATATATATATATATATATATATATATATATATAATAGAATTTACGATAAGTGAAGTATCGTTAAGGTGATCTATCGTGATAAAGTAAAGCTCAATACGTTGAGTAGAGCAATCAATTTTCAAGAAGGAAAGATGAAGATAAAAATAGCATAAAATTGATACAAGTTTTATTACATCGAAAGTTTAGATGCAAGAAGTTACACTAATCCTTAAACCATAGTTTTTCAAAGATAAAACTCTTCTCGTCAGAGGATAAAATTCGGTAATGTGGTATTTATAATAAATATATATTACCAGTTCCATTTCACTTTTAAAATTGAAGAAGAAATAACAGAAAAGGTTGGTGAGAAAGAAATAAATGGCCGAGAAGGAGAATTGTAGCAGTATTGAGTAGCCTTTGAAAAAACATGGTTTAAGGATTAGTGTAACTCCTTGCATCTGAACTTTCGATGTAATAAAATTTGTATCAATTTTATGCAATGTTATGCAATTTTTTATCTTCATCTTTCCTTATTTAATATATATATATATATATAGAGAGAGAGAGAGAGAGAGAGAGAAAGAGAGAGAGAGAGGGGGAGGGAGGGAGATAGAGAGAGGGAGAGAGAGAGGGAGAGAGAGAGAGAGAGAGAGAGAGAGGGGAGATGGTAAAACACCCGTTGAATTTCCACTGGGTTCTGCTAGTAAAAAATTGAAATAAACCATTCTCCGGATTATTAAAAAACAGGTCCGCCGTGTGCGGTCAGTTTGTTTGTAATTATCACCTTACCCTAACCGTAACCCTAACCCTAACCCTAACCCTATGACAACCTCAAGCGTGAAAAAATCAGGCAAAGGTGAACAGGTGAATCAAGTCAAAGGGAAATTTGCCCATTGTATAGATTATTAAAAGGACGACTTTTTATTCAGGTTCATCGCCTAGGTAACCTACGACCAGAAAAGGGTTTGGGAAGAGCATCATCACAGAAGAATAGGGAGCATATAATACACAACTAACGTGGATCACGGAGGAGGATTTGCATCAACTATATATATATATATATATATATATATATATATATATATTCATATATATATATGTATGTATTTTTATATGTATATATTTATAAATATACGTATATATTCATATACACACACACACACATATATATATATATATATATATATATATATATATATATATATATATATATATATGTATGTGGGGGATTAGAGGTATGAAAAAACCTTGATCATATCTTCATTGTAACTAACTTAGCCATGGGTTAATAATGAATGATGCCATTTCTTCATATAAAAAAATTATAAGTTCATATATATATATATATATATATATATATATATATATATATATATATATATATGTGTGTGTGTGTGTGTGTGTGTGTCTATGTGTGTGTGTGCGTATGTGTGTATGTGTGTGTGTGATGCAATTTTGTTTTATGAACTTTTATTTCAATTTAATTTTCGAACCTATACTTCTGCATCAGAATTTCAAATAAAGATAATTTAAATACCTATTTGGTTCATTTCTTATTGGAGATGTTTTCAATTCTTCCCCGACTTTACAAGTAACCGCTAAGCCTTGTTGTTCTCCGTGTCTTACAGATTTACGTATTGCTGCTATCAACGAGGAAGACTTTACGCACACAATCTCCGTAAACAACAAGAAACAGAACAACAACAACAAAAAAAAAACGCTTCAGAAAACGAAAAATATCTTAATATATCTCTGAAGAAGATTTTTTTTTCGAAAATTTGGATATTTTTTATTTGTGACTTAAATAGCACTGTAAACGGCTTCTCTCGTATAAAATAATTTCAAATACAGGGTGGGCAAAAATAAGGGTCCTATTTTTAAAAATTCATAACTTTTTTATTTATTGATTTTTTTATTTTTTTATTTTTTTAGAATAAGTAAAGGACCCCTTCCGAAGCAAGCATGAGCCGTATTAGCCCTAAGGAACGTACCCTCATTTAGAAAACATTATTTTTGCTTAAAAAACTCAAAACAGTGTAAAAAACAATACTTTAGTTTTTGTAAGTTTTAAGAAGTGTTTTTCGGCTAAAATTTGTTTTGTTTATTTCAAAAAATCTCGGAAGGGTCAGTCTACACACACATACAGTTTGGTGAGTTTAACTTTTATTTTGTGGAAGTTATTCAAATTCAAGTTATTCAAATTTAAAGATAGGACCCTTATTTTGGCCCACACTGTATAAATGCAATGCTTCTGTTTTTATTTCTGACTTTAATCATTAACCCTAACCCTAACCCTAACCCTTTCGTGCTCTTCATGCATTTTTCTTGTTATTTAAGTGAATTGTCTACACAATCTCCAATAATAACGAGTCATTTTTTCCACTTTCTCCGTTTAGTTTGGTTGTTTTGTTTTTTTTTGTTTTTTATAACATATCGACCTTTTTCGGGTTATTTTCTGCTGAATCCGGTCATTTTGATAAACCTATTAATGCTTCAAGTTTTTTCTATCGTCAAATGTTTATTCATGGTGTTTGGTTTTGGTTGTTTTCTTTTACGGCATATCATCCTTTCGGGATATTTGATGTTGAATCCGGTCATATATTGTAAAAGTTTTGGGGAAAGGAAGGAGAGAACGAAAAAGGGGAAGGGGTGGATGTTGTTTTTTGTTTTTGGCCTTGCAGAACATGATGGAGTTTTGCAAAGAGAAAAAAAATCAAACATCAATGTTTGGTGTATTTGATGTCAGGAAGTCGATATCTTCAGACAGCCTGATTTGGTAGCACCAACTTTTCTCCTTTTAAATAGATGTAGGACGTTCTGCATAACCATATGTTACCTAGTTCTTTAAGGAGTTAATTTTTGTCTATCCTATGAAGGGCCCAGAGCGTATTACGAGAGATAATGTCAAAGTATGTATTGATATTATTAGTTTTTTTTTATATAATACTAGACGTACTCCAATGCGTTAAGCTTTGAAATATGGTACATTAGTCTGAAATAGGAAAGTGGACTGAATTCTGCATTAACAGAGAATACTGTGGTACAATTAATGAACGTAATAGTATAGGTTCGGCTTCAGAAAGACATATACCAGTTTTGCACTAGTTTTATAAACTCTTACGAAGATTAAAATCGAGATATGATGTTACAAATCCAATGCAAATCTGATATGTTTGAATTTCACAATGCGAGGTTACGCTCATATTATGCCCGGTAAATAACCTTTAAAATACTCCAAAGGTACTGCAATTTGGGGAATATTTATTAATTGATGTCTAATACTTATTGTTCAAATCTCACTCAAAAGTTTCAGAAAAAATAGGTTAAACCCCCCATTTTAACCTATTGAATCCCTTCTTGAAAATTCTCGCAACTCTGATTTTTGTGAAATTTTACCAATAGGCATAAGATATGAATTACTAAATATTCCCAAAATTTCAGTGTTTTTGAAGTATTTTAAAGAGATCTAAGAGGGTATAATATGGGCACACACTCCTATTTGAAAATTCAAATATTTCAGATTTGCATTAAATTTTGGTTCATAGATATAGATAGGCACCAATTAAGACGGATTCCCTGAATTTCAATTTCTTTTAAGGCCCCTTAAGCTTAAGCCTTAAATGTGAGACATTTTCTAGAATCAAAAATCAAGTAATGGATTTTTATCAAAATTAGAATAAGGATTCTAGACATGTGGTTTTGTATAATTATATATAGGTTTTAACTTTTGTAACGGGGCATAAAGGTGGTGTAAGAGTGTTCAGGAAATTAGTTTTACCTGTCCTGGGACGGGTAGTCTTAATGTTTAGTACAATAATGTACATGGTAGGTAAGTTCGGAAGGAATGGAAGACGAATGACGTCATTTTGGAAAGCAATGTTAATCTAGAGTGTGTCTGGCGAATGATATCTACTCTAATCAGAATTATTGGAAATAATTCATACACGATCCCTGGTGATACCAGATCAGGCTGCCCTGTGGCTCCCTGAGACGAAATTCACCTACATTGACGTTTTTTTTTTTTTTTTTTTTGTTTTGTAAAACTTAATTATGTTCTACAAAACCAAAAACAAAAACAACAGCCCCTCTCCCTTTCTCCCTCCCCTTTTTTATTTTATTTTTAGAACTTGAAGCATAAATCTTTTACTATAATGACCAGATTCGGCATTAAATAACCCAAAAAGGGTTGATATGCCGTAAAACAAAACTACCAAACCAAAAACGATGATTAAGCATTTGAAGATATAAAGAACTTGAAGCATAAAAACTTTTACTATAATGACCAGATTCGGCATTAAATAACCCAAAAAGGGTTGATATGCCGTAAAACAAAACTACCAAACCAAAAACGATGATTAAACATTTGAAGATATAAAGAACTTGAAGCATAAAAACTTTTACTATAATGACCAGATTCGGCATTAAATAACCCAAAAAGGGTTGATATGCCGTAAAACAAAACTACCAAACCAAACCATACACGATCCACTATGACTATGCAATCCCTACAGCTACATACTTACAAAATAAATATGTTAAACCTGACATAGTGATATGAGACAAGATGAGAGAGTAGCAACCCTAATTGAAGTCAGTGCCCTTAATGATATTGGCTTTAACAGAGCTGACATGTCGACGAGAACTAAATACTAAGGTTTTATGAACGACGTGAAAGAAAAACTAGAATCTCAATATACTCAGTGATCACAGGAGACACCAGAAAATAATTGAATCATAATTTTAAAAACAATATACACAAATAAAAAAAATAACAAGCCGCGCATGCGTGCCCCACCCCCCTTTGTATGTGACTCGATGTGGCGAGTGTAAAATGCAATAGATTTGGGCAATTTGGAGCATTTTTGACCCCCTGGGGGCGCGAAACAGAATTTTTCTGAGGTCAAGAATGCTCATTTTATATCCGGAACAATTGCCTCTACATTTTGGCCAAGTTTCAGACAAATTGAATGGATGGATCAAACGTTATGGGAGAAAAGGGTCATTTTTTGCCATTTTGAGGGCTTTTGACCCCCTGGAGACGTGAACCAGATTTTCTCAAGGTCAGCGATACTTATTTTCTATTACGAACAATTGCCTCCACATTTTGGCCAAGTTTCAGAGAAATTGAATGGATGGATGAAAAGTTATGGGGCAAAAAATGTCATTTTTTACCATTTCCGGGCCTTTTGACCCCCTGGGGGGCGAACCAGACTTTTTTTTTGAAAAATCGGAGAATGTCACTTTCTAACCTGACCAAAGTTACAACTTCATGCAAAATTTCCGAGAAATTCAATGGATGGTTGCGGAGAAAAATCCGGACGGACGGACACACGGACGGAAATGCCTGAAAACATAAGTCCCCCGATTTTATAAATCGGGGGACTAATAATTCAATAAATAATTAATAAATCCTCAATCTGTTTAATCTTTTTTTAGAATGAGTCATTTTATTACTAGAAATTCAATAAATAATTAATAAATCCCTTATTCGTCACTTGGACATTGTTTGGTTCAATATCGAGAAATCCTGATTCCTTATATATATTTGTATCACGGTTCATTGTTTTCTTCGAATGTCCGGCTGGCTTGGCAGGCCGAGAGCAGACTCGAGGCGTTTCCACAAATAATGGCGATAGAGAGGCGCTCGTAAAGTCAAGACAATTCGCGATTGTCTCCCGTGTTGCGCGTCATTCATAGACCAAGGCTGCCGAGGAAGTCGCGTGTGGTAGAGCTAATCACTCCACTCGTCTCCACAGCGACCGGTTGAAATACAAATCTGTCGAGAAGATTGGCATATTTTGACCGAATAAAAAAAAACTACCTGACGAATATACCCGGCGAACCAAGTGCAAGAGAGATCCAAATCATTGCACTTAAAGTGACGGTTAGAATCCTAAACAGATATCTGAAGTAGTGTGCGAATATCTCGGTTTTGGCCAAGATCAAAGTGTAGTATCTGTTCCGATGGATACTGCACCCCATAGACTGGTATCGTCTTGGCCTTCGGGTCTTGATTTACGCCGGTCTATGGGACGATCCTGTGCAGTTCTAGGAGGTCCACCCTCTCAGGCTTTGCCTCCCCTCTTTGGGGAGGAGTAAGTTTATTGCTTACTGCCTGAGGCGCCCCTACCGGGGAATGCCGACGGGGCTGCCCAGGCATTTTTTGTAGGCCAGAGTGGTCACCTTCTCGGGTGCTGGTTTTTCAAATCCCAGTTTCCCGACCTTGTGTCAGATCTTACCGCTGTGGGAGGAAGATAAATAAAATATGCATCCGGCAGGATAACCCATCCCCAGAAAAACCCGAAGAGAAACGAATATTGAAAAAACAAACAAACAAAAAAAAAGGTGAAAAAGAATCAACGTGGGTGGTATATAGTTTTTTGGGGTTTTATTCTACACGACTAATTATCCCGCCATGTTGCCTTGCTTCGCCTTGGCGACTCTTTCGATGCTCGTAATTGTATTATTATTGTTATCGCTATTGTTATCGTTATTGTGATTCGTCTTAATCTTCTTGTCATTGCTAACGTTACCCTTTTATTTTCAAAGAATAAATAAAAATAAATCCGCGTCCTCAAAAGAATAACTAATACGCCGCCCCAGCCCGCGTCTAAACAATCGGACGCCACCAACAATACGTACCCTTGGGTACGTCACCCGCTCTGGCCGTATGTAAGTTTGGAAAGCAGGACGATTAAGGTTTCGCACCCCGTGTGATCTGCACCACATTTACTTATTTATTTATTTGTTTGTCTGTGTGTCTCGCTTTGTCGTTAGTAAATAACTAAAAAACGACACGTTCAGACGAAAGCAGTCCAAGACAGAAAGGTATGTACGACTTGCTTCTTTCAAATTATTTTTTTACCATATTTGATTTTATTGTAACCACGTAAATATTTATTTATCATGTATATATATATATATATATATATATATATATATATATATATATAGTCTAAAGAAGCTTTGAGTCATTTTAAAAATTTTAAAAATTTAAAAAAATGCAGTTTAAATTCCCAGAGAAACTAACTAAATCCAAGATATTGCAGACTTAACATTCGTTGGAAAATTAATAAATAAAAAAATAAGTAAATAAAAAAAATAAAAAGAGGGGATTAAGTATCTAAGAGTGAAACAAAAACAGGAAACCTTAAGCGTCTAATATTAACACGAGGATCATAAGCTGTTTACCATGTAACTGTTTCGGAGATTTAAAAACAGGACAGTTATAATATTCATGGCTCTCCAATGGTACTGATTATACGACCATTTCCCCAATAATCAAGTGTCGAAATAATTCAGCTTAAAATTTTACTAATATATACATAAACAAATAATAATAATAATAATAATAATAATAATAATAATAATAATAATAATAAAATAATAATAATAATAATAATAATAATAATAATAATAATAATAATAATAATAATAATAATAATAATAATAATAATAATAATAATAAAATAATAATAATAATAATATATTACCCGTAAGACTACCGTATGATATGATAATGTGCATATCAAATAACATTAATTATAACAATAATAATAAAAATAATAATAACAAAAATAATAATAATAATACTACACCCAATATATATATATATATATATATATATATATATATATATATATATATATAATCCAGCTAAAACATCCACAGGGTAGTAATCCAAAGAATTTAAACCGGGTTTATAAAAAGTGCTCAATATAAAATAGAGCTTTTATATATGATTATTTTTATTTACGCAGATATGTACAAAATCTGCGACACTGACATGTCGATGTTATCGATCAACAGCTATTATAACTGAGATCTCATCACGAAGAGTTGGAATCCGATCTTTACCTGAGATAATATGATCTAAGGTTAAGATCGGATTCTAACTCTACCTGATGAGAGCTCAGTTTATAATAGCTGTTGATCGATAATATCGACATACCAGTGTCGCAGATTTTGAACATGTGTGCGTAAATAAAAATAATAATATGTATATAGTATATATTCATATATATATATATATATATATATATATATATATATATATATTATATATATATATATACATTTATATATATATTTATATAGATACATATATATATATATATATATATATATATATATATATATATATATATATATATATATAGAATGTATGCGACTTCGTTTGCACGTCCATTTTTTATCATTAACTCACATTAAAAATTTAAATGTTGTTTGATGTCTCTTAATGTGTAATTACGTGATGTCGTCGTGTATCAACAACTCCAGAATTATTCCATTTTGAAATAAATTACGAATATAAATAAATGAACAAGAAAACAAATAACATTGGTCTTTTTCAGTTAATTAATATTTTAATAAAAATTCTTATTTACAGAAAGAAGAAAGAGACAATTTTTTAAGTGTCATTTTTTTTAATCTAAACAGATTAATTGAAAGATTTTTAATACGTTTGTTTTATTTATAGAAAAGAACATTAAAAATATATTTAGTTGAAAAATATCTTCACACTATTGATCGTTTTAAAAATATTAAATTATAACAATTTTTAATAAACATATGAAAAATAGATAAATTCGTTATATTTATTTAAAGAATATTCAGCTTTATGACAATTATTTTTACGGAAGAAGAAAATACCGTTTTTTAAAAAAAATATTATGAAGTTTTGATTTAATTACTGGGTCTGTCCTGTGCAGTTTTAGGAGTGCACCCTCCCAGGCTTTGCCTCCCCTCTTTGGGGAGGAGTAAGTTTATTGCTTACTGCCTGAGGCGCCCCTACCGGGGAATGCCGACGGGGCTGCCCAGGCAATTTTTAAACCCCACTTTCCCGACCCGACCTTGGGTCACATTTTACTTGTGGGAGTAAGATAAAAACTGGCCTTGTGCCTAACTCCTGGAGAGGAGTAAATCAATACTACTTAAAGAACAACTGTGGAAACTTTACCTTGTATCTCAAGAATATATATATGGGGATGGGACACACATATATATATATATATATATATATATATATATATATATATATGAATATGAATATATATATATATATATATATATATATATATATATATATATTCGATGACGCTAAAAACATTGTAAAAAGATGAACGCACAAAGAAACGTCATTGGCACGCGTTTGTCTGTTTGCCAATGAGGTCTCTATGGGCGTTTTTTTCTATAAGTTTTACCGTTATAGACTAAATTTAAAATCTTCATATTTTCTAAAGACGTTCGTTAATCCGCACGAAACCGGTAAAATCTATCGTTTCTCGATGATTTTTTCCTGTATTTAAATTTTTTTTCCGTTTGTCTTTTTCACATATCTTGTCTTTCACAGCATTTAATTTTATGATTTATCGTGCATTTCATATATATATATATATATATATATATATATATATATATATATATATATATATATATATATATATATGTGTGTGTGTATATATATATATTTAAATATATATATATATTTATATATATATATATTTATATTTATATATACATATTTATATATTTAAATATATATATAAATATATATATTTACATATGTGTATATATATATATTTATATATATATGTATATATATATATTTTTATAAATAAATAAATAAAAAAATATATATATAAATATATATATATTTATATATGTATTTATATAAATACATATATAAATATATATATATATATATATATATATATTTATATATGTATTTATATAAATAAATATATTTATTTATGTATTATATAAATAAATAAATATATATATGTATATATATATTTATATATGTATTTATATAAATAAATATATATATATATATATATATATATATATATATATTTATTTATATATGTGTTTATATAAATAAATATATATATATATATATTTATATATGTATTTATATAAATAAATAAATAAATATATATATATATGTATATATATATATATATATATATATATATATATATATATATATATATATATAGGCTGATTCTGTAATTGTGTTCAAATTTTTCGATCGATCCATGCAGGGAGTATTGTTGTCAATGTTGTCAAATCTGTGCTGGTGCATCATCCACTAGTCCCTCCCTCTTAGACAAAGTCTAAAAGAGAGTCGCTAACTTAATATTCCTTTCACTATTCACCAAGCTCCAGCCTCTGTCCCATGGCCGCAATGTTGCATCCTTTTGTGCTTGTATTACAAATACTTCAATGGATTGTGCTCCGATTAACTTGCTGCTCGGCCTAAATACACTAGACCAACCCGACAATCAGCTAAATAGGATCCATTCACTGTGGAGGTGCCCAGATGCCGGAGAGCCTTCTACTTAAATAGGTTCTATTCCTCGTGCTGTCGGCCTCTGGAACTCCCTACCTGCTCTTTGTTCCCTCAACTGTACCGACATGCAGAAGTTTTAAACTAATGTTAACAAGCATCTCGCTGCACAGCTCCTAACTACGGATGACCCCACAAACTTTCACCCTAATTCTCAGTAGCCCCTTACGTCTACAGTGGTGGCCTGCCTTGTTTCGGGTGACTTATGTAAAAAATTTGTTAATATTTTAAATTTTCTTTAGCCATACTGTGGTATTTTTTTAGCCGTAGTGTGGCATTTTCTTAGCCATACTGTGCCAAGTTTTTAAGTTATACTATGGCATTTTTTAGCCATACGGTGGCATTTTTAGCCATATGGTGGCAATTTTTTAAGACATTCTGTGACATTTTTTTAGCTGTACTGTGACATTTTTTAAAGCCATGCTGAGTCATTTTTAGCCATACGGTGGCATTTTTTATTCATACTGTGGCAATTTTTTAAGCCATACTGTGGCATTTTTTAGCCATACCGTGGCATTTTTTTTAGCCATACGGTGGTAATTTTTTAAGCCATGATGTGTCATTTTTTAGCCCTACTGTTGTATTTTTTTAGCGATACTGTGGCACTTTTCATACACTGATAGATCCTCCTTATGAAAATCGGTAATATTTTGTATACCATGAAAATATATTTTCTACGGATGGCAGAAACAATTGTTTGAAAATAAGCGTGTTTTTGTAAGGAAACATGGAATCTTGTTCTCTGAATAAGTAAGGTTACTTTATGTTTTATGTATAAAATATATATATATATATATATATATATATATATATATTTGATTATATATATATATATATATATATATATATATATATATATATATATATATATATATATATATATATATATAGGATCAAATATAAACCAAAAGTAAAACTTTTAGTAGACGGAACCTATAGTGAAGAGGTTTAGCTCAATAATATTTTTTAATAATATTTTTCATATATTTTTCATATATATTTTTCATATATTTTTCAAATATTTGAACTTTGTTTTTTTCGAAAGCCAACTTATCTATCTGTATTTCTCCTCTGATGATAAGATCTTGATCTTTGAAAAGCCTTGGCTTAAGGAAAGAATAATAAACACTAGTTTATTACTGAATACACCTAGCATTGAACAATTGAAATTTGAAATAAATCTGGACATTCGTACATGTTTATCACTCTTCTTTCTTCTATCTTTATATTATATATATATATATATATATATATATATATATATATATATATATATATATATATATATATATATATATATATATATATATAAGCATTAGAAATATGATCCATTTATGATAAACTGACAGATTGGAGAAAGTGCTCAAAGTGTAGGTAAGTACAGATGCACTTAAAGGAGGTTGAACAATTGAAATTTGAAATAAATTTAGACAATCGTCGCATATTTATCACTCTTTTTTCTTCTATCTCTACTATTGCTCTATCTCGTATATTGAGCCAATCCTTTTCACAATAGGTTCACTTTTGTTCATTTTGATCCTATATATATATATATATATATATATATATATATATAATTTTCTTCTATCTTTATCTTTATCTTTTTCTTTATATATATATATATATATATATATATATATACAAATGTATATAAGTATTAGAAATATGATCCATTTATGATAAACTGACAGATTGATTGATAGAAAGACTGACACGCAGATTCAATCTATTTGATTCCCACAAGTAACAGATATAGATATAATAAAAAGATATAGATATAACGATACATATTTCACTTTTGGCCTAGTCTCTTTAACGTAGATCGCCATAATTGTCAAGATACGATCTTTTTGTTTCTCTCCTTCCGTCGCACTATATCATTTTGCGGATGGATATATGAGTAATTCATGGCGGCGTAGGATCGACCTCTTTGCCCTCACCTCTCAACATCGACAAGTAGTTCGTGTTTTATGCCTGTCTTCTGAAGCATTTCGCCCGGTTTCACCCTGCCCCCTTAGTTCTTTGGGTCTGCAATGTCGTTATACATAATGTCGTCATGAAAAAGGAAATGGAGGTGAAGAGAATAGGAAATAGAGAGAGGGGATGAATGAGAAGGGAAAGGAAATGGATAGTGAGAGAGGGAAGGAATAGAAGGGGAAACAGAAAATGCGAGATTGAAAGAAATGGAGATTGTAGAAAGAGCGATAAAAAACAAGAGATTGAAGAAAAAGTGATTGAAGGAAAAATGATTTAAGAACGAGAGATTGAAGAAAAATTAATTGAAGGAAGAGAGATTGAAAAAAGTGATTGATTAAAAAGGCATTGAAGAAAAAATAGTCGAAGAACGAGAGATTGAAAAAAAATAATTGAACGAAGAAAAATTGAAAAAAAGTGATTGAAGAAAATGTCATTGAAGAAAAAGTGATTCAAGAAAGAATGATTGAAGAACGAGAGATTGAAAAAGAAGTGATTGAAAGAAAATTGATTGAAGAAAAATTGATTGAAGAAAAATTGATTGAAGAAAGTTATTGAAGAAAGAATGATTGTAAAAAGTTATTGAAGAAAAATTGATTGAAAAATGTTATTGAAAAAAAATTGATTGAAAAAAGTGATTAAAGAACAAATTGATTGAAGAAAAAGTGATTGAAAAAGTTGTTGAAGAAAGAATGATTGAAAAACGAGAGATTGGAGAACGAGGGATTGAAGAAAAAGTGATTGAAAAAAGGGATTGAAAAAAAAATTGATTGAAAAAAGTTATTAAAGCAAAATTGATTGAAGAAAAAGTGATTGAAAAAAGTTATTGAAGAAAAATTGATTGAAAAAAGTTATTGAAAAAAAAGTGATTGAAAAAAGTGATTAAAGAAAAATTGATTGAAGAAAAAGTGATTGAAAAAAGTTATTGAAGAAAGAATGATTGAAAAACGAGAGATTGAAGAACGAGGGATTGACAAAAGAATGATTGAAAAACGAGAGATTGAAGAACGAGGGATTGAAGAAAAAGTGATTGAAAAAACAGATATTGAAGAAAGAATGATTGAAAGCAGAGAGATTGAAGAAAAACTGTTGGGAAAGATGGAAGGACGCCATTAAGTGACTCCCGGCCAGAAAGGATTAATACGGCATAACATTGAGTTTTGGTAGTAAATCACTTCAAAACGTGTTGATATGCCGCAAAATCTAAAGAGCTGGATTTTCACCACATTAAATGTCGTATTCTACTGATTTAATTGCTTCGATCACGTGATAGACGCCCGCAAAGGAGCCCGGATGCAAATTTTGCAAACCCTTTGACTCGATCTTGTCATACATTAGAACGCAAATTGGGGGCCATTGTTTGTATGACGACGTTAAAGTGATCAGTATCGATTACGTTATAAGGGTCAACAATGGCTGCACTAATCGATATGATTACCGAATTGAATGATTCAGCATTATATCAAATAAAGAGACAAAGAAGAAACCCTTCAGATTTTTTTTACATTTTTATTCGTAATGGCGACTTTTTTTAACATTAAACCGGTTGATCTGTTGTTACTAAAACTCTATTAGGCCTTTTGGCCAAGATCAAAGTGTAGTATCTGTTCCGATAGATACTGCACAAGACTGGCCCTGTGCAGTTCTAGGAGGTCCACCCTCCCAGGCTTTGCCTCCCCTCTTTGGGGAGGAGTAAGTTTATTGCTTACTGTCTGAGGCGCCCCTACCGGGGAATGCCGACGGGGCTGCCCAGGCAATTTTTAAATGGCCAGAGTGCTCACCTTTCGAGCGCTGGCTTATCTAATCCCACTTTCCCGACCTTGTGTCACATCTTACCTCGTGGGAGGTAGATAAATAGAAAAAAAAATTAGGCCTTTTGGCTAAGATCAAAGTGTAGTATCTGTTCCGATGGATACTGCACCCCATAGACTGGTATTGTCTTGGCCTTCGGGGCTTGATTTACGCCGGTCTATGGGTCTGTCCTGTGCAGTTCTAGGACGTCCACCCTCCCAGGCTTTGCCTCCCCTCTTTTGGTGAGGAGTAAGTTTATTTCTTACTGACTGAAGCACCCCTACCGGGGAATGCCGACGGGGCTGCCCAGGCAATTTTTAAACCCCACTTTCCCGATCCGACCTTGGGTCACATCTTACTTGTAGGAGTAAGATAAAAACTGGCCTTGTGCCTAACTCCTGGAGAGGAGTAAATCAATACTCAAACTCTATTTGTCAGCAAATTGAAAACGGCAGAACTGATAAAATATTTAAAAAAACTGCTGCATGCGAGCGGAACAGTCCGATAATTTTAAAATAACTAAAGCGCATAGGAAGACAAATTCTATATGGAGATTTTGCATACGGATCCATATCGGTCATTGAAATAGGGGAATATATAACCTTACTTAATCTATGAGATTAGTGATATAACTCTATCCAATATGATAACGAGCACTTTGTTTGTGCATGATATTCTATCTTCGTTTGGTTTTGCCTAGAATTTGAGCGATGTGTTCGTACTTATATATATATATATTTTTTTTTTGACATGGTTGTCTATACATCTGAGGAGACCTAATTAAAGGGGTCGAAATAAGTTATTATGTGGACAACCTTAATGTGTGTATAGTTTTTCTTTTTATAATTCTGTTTTGCTCTGTTCAAATTACATTGAGCTCTGTTATTCAAATTCTCTACACAAAATTGAAATCTACACACTATATATATATATATATATATATATACATGTATATATATATATATATATATATATATATATATATATATATATATATATATATATGTGTATACATATATATATATATATATATATATATATATATATATATATATTTTGTTTTGTTTTTTTTAATGTATTTGGGACCGATTATTTGCTTGTTGGCTTGGTGGAAGAAATAATGAACGAGCTACTTTTCTAAGACTTTTCTAGGACTTTCTTTTTTTATCGTTGTTCTTCCTTGTTTTTTAATTTTGACTTTTATTTTTATTTTTTTCCTCTGCTCTTCTTAAGTGTCCTCAACTAATGCAACGCCACATTGTGTATTGTCGGCAGTTGAAACCAGTATTCCAGACATTTAATTTCCCTGATGATCTGCCAAGCAAGTACCTGCTTGGTAGTGAAACACGTGTAGGAAAAACATTTAATTTGAATAAATAATATTTGTAAGAAAAAATATCTTTAATGGTGATCATTGGTGTCCTGAAAGGAATGCTTTGGTAAGCCTTCATAAAATCACATATAAATGCTCTGTACTCTGTAATCGAGTATCATCGAGCTTGTTTTTATTGGAACAACCCCGGTCTTCACTGAATGATCTATTTTATAAGTGAAAAATCTAAATCTCTCTCTTTCTCTCTCTCTCTCACTAAAAGTAAACTATAGTGAAATGGTTTAAGCTCAATATACGAGATAGAGCAATTATAAAGATAGGAGAAATAAGAGTGATAAACATGTACGAATGTCCAAATTCATGTCAAACTTCGATTGTTCAATGCAAGGTATATTCTGTAATCAACTAATGTTTATTATTCTTTCCTTAAGCCAAGGCTTTTCAAAGATCGAAATCTTATTATCAGAGGAGATATACAGATAGATAAGTTGGCTGTGGAAAAGCCAAAGTTCAAACATTTGAAAAAATATTATTAAAAATGGAGTGAAAAGAGTTCGTGTCAAAAATATATTTTTATATTATTATTTTTCTATGGCCTAGGAAGTTTTTAAAATGGCCAGATTTCTCATATCAATTCCATTTAAGTGCGCTCCATCTACGATTTGAGCTTAACATTTCACCATTGGATTTACTTCACTTTGAACACTTTCTCCATACTGTCACTAAGAAAAACATTTTTTCGTCTTCTTCTAAATCTCCTTTCCATTGGACACTTTTCCAACGAACAATTACCATCTGGACAAACCACATATCTTATATATATATATATATATATATATATATATATATATATATATATATATATATATACATACATATATATATATATATATATATATATATATATATATATATATATATACATACTTGAATAAGGCCGGAGGGTCTAAATAAATTATTACACCGGTGATTATGTGATTCCGTGTTACTTTACTTTATTCTATCCTTGCTCTGTTTATTACATTGATCTCTCATATTCGGATTTCCTTCGGGCATTTATTTCACTCTATACACCCACACACACACTATATATATATATATATATATATAGTGAAATCTTTTGAAAATCAAACAATCGTGCAGTTTTAAATGAAAAATTCATTTATTTAATTTTTTTTTCGCGAATTTTCGTTGTAAAACAACCTTGTCAAGCGAGACGGTCTTATAGTGTTTTTTTTTCTTTTTTTCCTCCTCATATTGGTGGTATAAACCCTGAGGGGTGGAAAATACGTCAAGTTCTTACGACGTTATGTTTAGTCCTGGCGATGTTATACGTTGATTGGCGCTTTTTTTAAGTAAGGAAAGGAAATCAACATCTTAGAAGCACGGATTATAATGTAATAAAGTGAAATATTTTGAAAATAAAACAATCGTGCAATTTTAAATGAAAAAAAATACATATATATTGAAAATATTTATATATTGAAAATGAAAAAAGAAAGCCAAAAACTATATCATTAATGTTTTCATCAACGTTTCGTCTTTATTTGTGAGACTTCC
>OY744551.1:54470642-54485642 GCA_963556195.1 Sepiola atlantica | reverse complement strand
TATATATATATATATAAATGTATATTTAAAAATATACATATATATATTTAAATATATATATGTATGTATATATATATAAACATGTATATTTAAATATATAGACATATATTTGAATATATATGTATATATATATATAAATATATTTAAATATATACATATATATATATTTATATATATACATATATATATAAATGTATATTTAAATATATAGACATATATTTGAATATATATATGTATATATATATATATATAAATATATATTTAAATATATACATATATATATATATATTTATATATAGAGATATATCAATGTATATTTAAATATATACATATATATATATATATTTATATATATACATATATATATATACATATATTGATATATACATTTATATATATACATATATATATATATATATATATATATATATATATATATATATATATATATATATATATATATATATATATGGGGGCCAACAAAATATTTATCGTGTCGTTTCCAGAGTTGTAAACGGATTCTGACTATTAAGATTTACAACAAAAAAATAAAATCATCAATTATTGTATTTAACTTTATCAACTATTGGATTTGAAAATTCCATTTATTTACATTTTTAGCGCGACGAGATTCGTCAATAATTGTTCTCTTGCAAATTTGTCAAACTTTTATTCAAAGAAGTAGATTCCATCTATTCGACTGTTTTCTTTCTATGTTCTAATATTTTGAGATGGCGTATTGACTAGTTTTCTACCTTGAGAGATTCAAGAAAATGTACCGATCTGTGAAAATATGTCCCAAATTTAGATGACGTTTCGCATTAATTTCTTCATTTGAAATCATCGAATTTATTTTCTAGTTCTTAAACAAAAAAAAAACCTACGACATTATGTGTCTTTGTTTTCCTTTCTGACCGGGAGTCACTCAATGGCTTCCATCTTTCCCAACAGTTTCGACAATTACCGCCATTTTGTTATATGTAACTTTTAAATTTGTACTGGTAAACGTTTTCGTTTAAAGAATGAAAACACCGTGCCGATACGTACACTTAATATATATATTATGCTTTTCTTTGCTAAAAATAATGAATTTCGTCACATTTGACGAATAAAAATTAATTTATGGAAAATACAAAAGCGTGTAAAATTAAAGTTGTAATGAATGTAAATTTTATATTTCGATCGGTCGTTCGCTCTTAAATAATAAAAAAATGATTAGAAAATTTCTTACCACAAATTTTTTTTTTATTTAGTCGTACAACCGCTTGAAATATAACAATTAATTTTGCCAAAAACACCTTATATTGTACATGCTTTTATGTTTTTCATAAGACTAATTTTCATTTGTCAAATTAAAAAAAATCATTACTTTTGTAGCCAAGAAAAATACAACATAAATCCACGTAGATTATCATTTTTATATACATATATATATATATATATATATATATATATATATATATATATATATATATAGAGAGAGAGAGAGAGCTATATATATATATATATATATATATATATATATATATATATAGAGAGAGAGAGAGAGAGAGAGATAGCTATATATATATATATATATATATATATATATAGTAAGTGATGAAAATATATTTATGGAAATTAAGCTACACAGAGGAGTCCGCGTGTCGTCCCCGTAGGGAATCGTCAAGCTAAAATAAGGATGAAACGCGGAAGCCTCTGTGTAGCTTAATAGCCATAAATATATTTCCATAACTTACTACCTAGCTCTACCACCGTATCGAGCACTGTTGAAGTAAATACAGAAAATCGATACATGAAAAATTATATCTCCTTATAACATTCTATGTGGATACATGAAATAATATATATATATATATATATATATATATATATATAATATATATATATATATATATATATATATGTGTGTGTGTGTATAATATATATCCACATAAAATTTTATAAGGAGATAGTTTTTTATGTATCAATTTTAAGTATTTACTTCAACAGTGCTCGATACGTAAGTAGAGCTATGTAGTAAGCTGTGAAAATATATTTATGGCAATTAAGCTACACAGAGGCTTCCGCGTTTCATCCCGATATATATCGATGCTAAAGCTGTCTTTATTAAGTTGCATACCTATATATCGTAATCACGTATGTTTATTACGTACTAGAATGATAAGAATTTTGGTACTCATGCAGTTTAACGACCGGGTTAAAATAATAAGGTTATAATCAAGAAATTCATTCTTAACATGGGGAGGTGGGGGGGGGTGATTAACTATTCTGTACTTTCACTTAACAATTTAATAAAGAAAATATATTGTAAAAATTGAATTAAAATTGATATATTTATCTAAAATAAACAACCCGGTCTGCAAACAGCGTGTAATTATTTCTTAACTATTTTTTTTATTAAAGTGAAACATATAATACTAGTTGTGACTCAACGGGTCAGGATTGATCTATGGGTCTACATACATATGATGGACTCTCGCGTCGATCTCGACGTATGGGTGTCCCTAATCCAAAATCAACACGTTTTGTTTTTTAATGATTAGAATGTGTGTGGCCCTCATAGAACTGAGTATTGCTGTTAGATCAGTGCCATCCAAAGATTTGTTTTCGGTTGTGAAGGCTTGTATAGCACCATCCACACTTCGTAAAACTGCCGATAACACACAGTCGGTGCAAAAGGTTTGCCACAGATTGCAACTCAGGGTTTTCCTTCTCCTAGATGCTTGTCTGGATAAACACCGATGCGGCATCTATCTATCTATCTATCTATCTATCTCTTTCTCTCTCTCTCTCTCTATCTATCTATCTCACTCTTTCTCTCTCTCTCTCTCTCTATCTATCTCACTCTTTCTCTCTCTCTCTCTCTATCTATCTCACTCTTTCTCTTTCTCTCTCTATCTATCTCACTCTTTCTCTCTCTCTCTCTCTCTCTCTATCTATCTCACTCTTTCTCTCTCTCTCTCTATATATACATCTATCTCACTCTTTCTCTCTCTCTCTCTATCTATCTCACTCTTTCTCTCTCTATCTATCTATCTCACTCTTTCTCTCTCTCTATCTATCTCACTCTTTCTCTCTCTCTCTCTATCTATCTATCTCACTCTTTCTCTCTCTCTCTCTCTATCTATCTCACTCTTTCTCTCTCTCTCTCTCTATCTATCTCACTCTTTCTCTCTCTCTCTCTCTATCTATCTCACTCTTTCTCTTTCTCTCTCTATCTATCTCACTCTTTCTCTCTCTCTCTCTCTCTCTCTATCTATCTCACTCTTTCTCTTTCTCTCTCTATCTATCTCACTCTTTCTCTCTCTCTCTCTCTCTCTCTCTCTATATATATATATATATATATATATATATATATATATATATATATATATATATATATATATATATATATATATGTATATACACACACACTGGAAACAAATCTTTGTAACACTGATCTGGAAGGATTAGGGGGTCGGGGAAAATTTTAGGGGTCAGGCCAAATTTTTTAGGGATCAGGCCAAATTTTTTGTTTTTACAATTTTTTGAACTGAAAATATTTCTCAGGGTTGTGGGAGAGTGAAAAGAGGTTGGGGTGGGGCTGCAATCGAACTAAGAATTGCTGTTAGATTTTCACACAAATATTTGTTTTCAGTGGTAAATGCTTCTATAGCACCATCCACACTTCGTGGAATTGTTGATAACCTCAGATGTCACGTTCTACATACAAAGATTTCTTTCTCCTAGATTCCTGTCTTAACAAAGGATAAATACTAAAAAAAATGCCCACCATAGTTAGAAATACAATTAATTATCTTGAAAGTCTAAATCATATAACCTCTCGTTCTTCAATCCAGCAAAGTAGTCAATCCCAATTTGTCCAATATCTCCCTGTAACTGCACTCCTTTACTTTACTTATTAGTTTTGTCACCCTTCTTTGTACGTCTTCCAGTTTCAATATTACATTCCAATTTCCATGTCTAGTCGTTCAAGTCCAGGGCTGGATTAGGATATGTTTGAAAAAAATATGTGTTAATTATTATACTAAAACTGAGTTCATCAACGTTTCTTTACCCAAAATATGTGTCAAAATATTCGTTAGTTCTGGGATTAGGATATGTTTGTAAAAGAAATTGTTAAGTCTAAATCATATCACCTCTCCAAAGTAGTCAATCCCAATCTTTCCAATCTCTCCCTGTAACTGCACCACTTTACTTTACTTATTAGTTTTGTCACCCTTCTTTGTATGCCTTCCAGTTTCAATATTACATTCCAATTTCCATGTCTAGTCGCTGGATCTTATCTAATAATCCGAAATTTTAATGAAATGTAAGAGCAACCCATCTATCTCTTAGCTATCTATGTATTTCTCTTGGCCCCTCTCACTCTATGTTGATTCAACCACTCTCCAATACTTCTTTATGTCTTTAAGCATGTAGGGAATGTGTGACTTTCGCTTTTACAGCCAATTCAGATAGTGATACAACGCACCATAAACCTGTACATGAATTATATAGCACAATAATACGACCTTTTACTTCTATAAAAAATTATAAGGCTATTTCAAGAACTAAAGAGGCTGGTTACTTTTGTTATGTAAGAAGTCATTCATGACAGAAGATAAATCATTGGTCTGAAATTTCGAATGAGATCACAGTAGAAACGAATAAAGGCAGTATTTATGACCCAACGGGTTACGGTTTTTTCTATACAGTCAAACCTCTACATACGAATTTAATTCGTTCCAGGACCAAAGCGGAACTGTGAACATAACTCTACATCCCATCGTGAGTGCTGCCGCCTAGCGGGATAACCACGAAACTTCGATGTCGTATGTCGGATTTTCCATCGGGTATAGAGTCGATGATAATTTGATCGAATTACGCGTCGTATATAAGAAAAATTCGTATGTAGAGGCTTGACTGTATATATATATATATATATATATAGAGAGAGAGAGAGAGAGAGAGAGAGAGAGAGAAAGAGATAGAGAGAAAGAGAAAGAATTAGAGAGAGAGATGGAAAAGGAAAAACAGGATATATTTTTTTAATATATATTCATCAACGTTTCGTCTTTATTTGTAAGACTCCCTAAGGATGATAATTTTAAGAAAATTGTCAAAACTAAACAAAAACTTAACAATTTAAACATTAAAACCTGAACTAGAAATACAAGGAACCACGTGTTAAAATAAATTCAGCCATTATATTGACACAACAAAGAAAATAGGATTTAGGCAAATTCATAGAAAACAGAACAATAGAACAGGATATAGGAAGTAACACCAATATGACCTTTGTTAACGAGAAGCCCAACGATTGCATGAGAGAACAACAAAGAATCTGATTGGTTAACTAGCTAGCCGTGTATATAAAAACACTCGTGAAAAATAACTCCATGCATTTTAGCCTGAAGATTCCCTCCGGGGATGAAACGCGGGAGCCTCTGTGTAGCTTAATTGCCATAAATATATTTGTATAGCTCACTAGATAGCTCTACTTACGTATCGAGAACTGTTGAAGTAAATACTAAAAATTGATACATAAAAAGTTATATCCCCTCACAAAATTTTATGTGGATACATGAAATACTAATATATATATATATATATATAAATATATATATATATATATATATATATATATATATATATATATATATATATATATATATATATACGTAACTTTTTATACTTTTACTCCCGAGAATACATTATAGTGTATTTATTACCAAGGCCTGGCCTCATCTCTCTCTCTCTCTCTCTCTCTCTCTCTCTCTCTCTCTCTCTCTCTCTCTCTCTGTGTGTGTGTGTGTGTTCTAAAAAGTAATAAAAAAAGAAATAAAACGACAAAACAAAAGGGAATGGTAGTTTGACAGGATAGGTATGTATGTATATATATATATATATGTAAAACGTTATTAAATAACACGGAATAATTTTGCTTGATAAAACTTATTTTATTATTTCAATTTTTGAATTGTCTAATTAGTATTTCGTTCAAATTGTATATATATATATATATATATATATATATATATATTTATATATATATAAATATATATATATATATATATATATATATATTATATATATATATATATATATATATATATATATATATATAAGTGTTACTACAGCTTAGAAAGCGTCGTTAAAATATACATTTGAAAATTTTGAGCAACCAGTTAACAGACGCGTGAATTTATAACAAAAAACGAAAATGTATTTAATCATTTTTTAAAAATTGTTTATATTATATGAATCCGAATTTTCGGTTTAATAAACCATAATCATGGTAAATGGACACTGTATTTTTTTATTTTTTAATTCTTCATGGTGAATATATATATATATATATATATATATATATATATATATATATATATATATATATAAATATATATATATGTGTATATGAAGACATGTAATATCTGTCATATACAAAAAAAAATCATAATAAAAAAGAGGAACGCAGAAAGAAATCATTTTATTTTTGTATTCTTTCTTTTAATGAATTCTCTCTTTCTTTCTCTTTCTCTTTCTCTCTCTCTCTCTCTCTCTCTCTCTCTCTCTCTCTCTCTCTCTCTATATATATATATATATATATATATATATATATATATATATATATATTAGTACTTCATGTATCCACATAAAATATTATAAGGAGATATAATTTTTTATGTATCAGTTTTCACTATTTACTCCAACAGTGCTCGATACGTAAGTAGAGCTAGGTAGTAAGCAATGAAAATATATATGGCAATCAAGCTACACAGAGGCTCCCGTGTTTCATCCCCGGGGGGAATCGTCAAGCTAATTTAGCCTGACGATTCCCCCCGGGGATGAAACAAGGGAGCCTCTGTGTAGCTTGATTGCCATATATATTTTCATTGCTCACTATATATATGTATATATATATATATATATATATATATATATATATATATGTGTGTGTGTCTGTGTGGATGTGTATGTGTTGCTTAGAGCTAACTTTATCAATCTCTTATATAAAAGTTTGTTTCTTTTGTTATAAAAATCTAATGTCTATACGTTCAATAAACCAAACTTGTCTATGAGTGATTAATCAATTGCAGACTGTTTATATAAAAAAGACCTTTCACTCAATAAAACAAATTGATCCAAATCTGTTAAACATTTAAAAATATCATGAGCTTTTAGCATACCATCCTTTTACCAATATGAAGAGAGTCGACATTAAATAACCTAAAAAGGGTTGATATGCCGTCAAACGAAACAGAACAAATAGTTTTCAATAAGGGTAACATTTTTCAAGTACCCCATTGAAATTTTCCGTCGATTCCATAACGTAATTATCTCCATAAAATAACTATTTGTTTTTTATTTCTTAAAGAGACAAAATAATTGATTTAAAGTACGTTTACTTTATTTCATACAACAAAAAAAAAAACATTCACCGTGATGCAGTTTACAAGAATGATTCACATTAAATAATGATTTTATTTATATTTTAAAACTTTGAAATAATTCATTTTTGTAAAAAAAAAATAATTTGATTTCCGTTAAATCCGTTTTCCGTTTCACGTAAGAAGTTTTTAGCAAAAGCACAGTTTGTTTATTACTTCACCTCATATTGAAAATGTTATTTTCACTTTTCTTTCAAAGCAAAGTTGTTAACATGACTATACTTGAAATTTGTTTCTCCTAAAATAAACCTTCCGATCATCAAAATATATCATCCACGGGTAACTTGGGTCAATACCGTGCAATTATATACTCCTTAAGGTCGCATTTTCTTAAACCTGGAAGGGTTGGTATGATTGTGAACAATGATGGTATACTACACTGATCACCAAAGGAAATAGGAGGTGACTGATCAGATTGTATCATGACGAACGAACCTATACTACACTACCCGCATTCCACAAAACGTAGACCTGAAAACAAAACCTATACTACATTACCTGCATTCCACAAAACGTAGAGCTGAAAACAAAACCTATACTACACTACCCGCATTCCACAAAACATAGAGCTGAAAACAGAATCTATACTACACTACCTGCATTCCACAAAACGTAGAGCTGAAAAAAGGCCTATACTACACTACCTTCATTCCACAAAACGTAGAGCTGAAAACAAAACCTATACTACACTACCTGCATTCCACAACACGTAAAGCTGAAAACAAAACCTATACTACACTATCCGCATTCCACAAAACGTAGAGCTGAAAACAAAACCTATACTACACTACCCGCATTCCACAAAACATAGAGCTGAAAACAGAATTTATACTACACTACCTGCATTCCACAAAACGTAGAGCTGAAAAAAGCCTATACTACACTACCTTCATTCCACAACACGTAAAGCTGAAAACAAAACCTATACTACACTACCTTCATTCCACAAAACGTAGAGCTGAAAACAAAACCTATACTACACTACCTTCATTCCACAACACGTAAAGCTGAAAACAAAACCTATACTACACTACCTTCATTCCACAACACGTAAAGCTGAAAACAAAACCTATACTACACTACCTTCATTCCACAAAACGTAGAGCTGAAAACAAAACCTATACTACACTACCCGCATTCCACAAAACATACAGCTGAAAACAAAACGTATACTACACTACCAACTTCGCATTAAAAGCTTTTCCGATTAATTAATTTTTTTTTTCTATTCATTTACATATGCCTTGTCATGAAATTTTTTATTGGTGCTTGGCCTTGGGTTTAAGATCAAATTGGACGTTCTTGTGCCGAATCTTTTCTAAGTGTACATTGTATATTATATAAATAATTCAAAGTGTAGTATCTGTTCCCAGCATCACAGCAACATCAGACGTTTTGCTAATGATGGTAAGTTTAAACTGAAAGTTTTCATGTGAAATATCTGCCTTCAAAATTAACAGAACATAAAAGTCGAAGGACGTTTTTACACGTTACATTTTTTTATTAGATCTCTTTAATTAATATTGTTAATAATTGTAATTACATTAATATCGACAAATATTTTATTTAAGAACAATTGGCAATACAAGTGAAAAATGTATGTTATAACATATTAATTTATTAGAAACTGTTTATGCAAATAATTAATACTAATCGTTTAAAGCAGCTTTTCCGGGAAAGACCGACGGAGCTGCTCTATCGTTTTTTTTTGTCTTCCAGAGTGCGCTTATGTGATGGCGTCTCAAAATCCAACCTGATCGTTGGTCTAACTTCCTGGCAAGGAAATAAATATATTTATGTCAGAATTTAAAAAAAAAGAATGAACCGTTTTGATGATGATAAAGTAAGGATAAGTGAAAAAAATCTTTCGCCTTTATTCATTTATGTATATATATATATATATATATATATATATAGTGATCCAGGTAGAGTAAAAATCCACAGGGTAGAAATCCAAAGGGAATCAAACCGGGCTTACAAAAGAGTGCTCAATAAAGATAATAGAGCTGTATTGTGAATGCTTTTATTCGAACATGTACAAGGTCTGCTACACTGGCATGTCGATGTTATCGATCTACAGCTATCGAGAACTGAGGTCTCATCAGGCAGAAAGTTTTTCCTTGATCCGACCCGGTCGGTGAAGTCCAGGAAGGTTTTCTTTGAAAAGACAGTGTTTAAGGAAACATAAATCCATTGTTTTCAACAACTGAAAATGTAATAGGTTTTGCATGTTTTACAACGTTTATTCTCATCCTTTATCTTTAATATACATATATATATATATATATATATATATATATATATATATATATATATATATATATATATATATATGTACATATATATGTATATAAATATATATATTTATATGTATATATATATATGTATAAATATATATATATATATATATATATTTATATATATAAGTATATATATATAAATATATATATGTATATATATGTATATATATAAATATATATATTTTTATATATGTTTTTATTTATATATATATACATATATATATATATATATATATATATATATATATATATATATATATATATATATATATATATATATATATATATACAGGGTGGGCCAAAATAAGGGTCCTATCTTTAAATTTGAATAACTTGAATTTGAATAACTTCCACAAAATCAAAGTTAAACTCACCAAAATTTATGTGTGTGTAGACTGACCCTTCCGAGATTTTTTGAAATAAACAAAACAAATTTTAGCCGAAAAACACTTCTTAAAACTTACAAAAACTAAAGTATTGTTTTTTACGCTGTTTTGAGTTTTTTAAGCAAAAATAATGTTTTCTAAATGAGGGTACGTTCCTTAGGGCTAATACGGCTCATGCTTGCTTCGGAAGGGGTCCTTTACATATTCTAAAAAAAAAAATTTTTTTAAATCAATAAATAAAAAAGTTATGAATTTTTAAAAATAGGACCCTTATTTTTGCCCACCCTGTATATATAAGATAAATGAAGGAAAATAGATAAAGATGTGCGAATGACAAATCTATTTCATCTTCGATAATCATTTCACTATACGTTCAATTTTCATATTTTATATACATATATATATATATATATATATATATATATATATATATATATATATATATATATATATATAAATATATATATATATATATATATATAAATACAAATACATATACATATATATATGTATTTATATATGTATTTATCTATGTATATATATATATATATATATATATATATATATATATATATATATAAATATATATAAATCAGGTTCATATATTCTAATAACCATGTTCTTATTTTTTTATTTTCGTTTTTATTGTAATTTTTTCACATTTCCAAAAGAATAATATTTCTGTGAGATATATTTTTTACGGTCCGTTTCATTTATCTTGTGCCAAACCAGATACGATATTTACATATATATATATATATATATATATATATATATATATATATATATATATAACAAATTTAACAAATAAATATTTATAGTATATATATATATATATATATATATATATATATATATATATATACTATAAATATTTATATATATTTATATATATATATTTAACAAACATATATATATGCACACGGCATAATCACGTTGATACACCGGTTCCCGTTAGATCACCAGAGTTAAGCGACGTCGAGCCCGGTCACTGCTAAAATGGGAATACCAGGTGCTGTATGTGCTCTCCACTTATCTCGGCATTGTTTCCAATCGTCTTGCACTTCACCTTGCCTCTGAAATCAAGCAGTGCCGACTGAGGGGAGGTGTGATTAGTGATTGCGCAACACTCGCTTCACAATTACACGCGAAGATACAGAGAGTATCCATTGTCTCTCAAGCCTACTTCTTAATAAACACATGTATGTAGATATGTTTCTTTTTATAGGACCAACAATGGACACTTGAGTCGTTTCTTCGAATGGCATTTAATTTCAGAAAAAGGATAGAAAGAAGGGGGGAGAGAGAGAGAGAGAAGTGGGGAGTGGCAAGTGGGAGAGTGATAGAGGTAAGGGGAGGCGTGTAGAAGTTATAACAAAGAGGGAGAAAGAGGGAGGGTTGGATAGAGAATGGTGGAGAGAGAGAGAGATGGGGGGGCAGGGACGTATGGGGGGGTCGAAGAGATAGAGATTGAGATTGAGATTAATAACGTTGCGATGGACAACGTATCAAGAAAGTCGAAATATTATTTAATATTCAAGCAAGGGGAACAAAATGAAGAATTTGTTGTAGCCGATTCTCTCTTTTGTCTGGTTTCTCATAAATTTTTTACAGCTTTCTACATTCATGAAAAGTATCACAATTTCAAGCACACTTTGAATGAGTTTATATTGGACTTTTTTTTTTCAAATAAATTCTGTACATCGAAGTTGGTTTGGGGCATATCGTTGACCGTTGTATATAAAACGCAATTAGGCTTACAATGTCTACAGAAAACCAAAATGACCCCGCGTCTGGATAAATCAAACGTCATAAGCCAATAAGATGACTAAACGCAAAACAACAATTCAAAAATGACACCAATAAACAAAAACTGTATCGATCTTTTCAGAGTTCGGTATGTGAATACGTTTATTTATTTGTATGTACGGCGATCTTTTAAACACTCATCCTCGATCGGCTTCCGGCCTTTGATAACCATTGGCTCATCAGTACCAATATATATATATAAACTCCCCGGATATCCTAGCTCTTAGTGAAACTAACCTCCAATCCTCAATCTCTTCTCACCACTTTGACATGACTGACTACCTCCCACTCTACCGTAAAGACTCTGACAAACACATGCACGGGCTAGGAGTTTATGTTCGGAACACCCTCCCGCTGACTAGAGAACATAGGTTAGAATCAGATGACTACGACTACATGTGCTTTAGATTGACTTTTCATCACAACGTTAGTTACTTATATTTCCTATATCGCTCCCCGTCGTCCCAGGACTGTACTCTGCTAAACTCTGTCTCTGAAAGCATAGATAGAGCACTCTTAATAGACTCGAATGCCCAGATACATGTATTTGGGGATTTTAATGCCCACCACCGCGACTGGTTGGGATTCTCCAGCCTTACTGATGCAGCCGGCAACTCTACGTATAATTTCTCCTTAGCTCACTCCCTCTCTCAGACTGTTGATTTTCCGACCCGCATCCCCGATCGTGTGGATCAACAAGCCTCACTTCTAGACCTCTTCTTGACCTCAATACCCGAGGCTTGTGTGACGAAAGCTCATAGCCCACTCGGGAATGCTGATCACATTGTGCTAATGATACATATCACACTAAAAAGTCGTCCAAAAGCTGATGAACCGTTGCTCAAAACAACAAGATACTACGAGCAAGCTGATTTTGAGTCAATCAGAGACCATATCAGTGACGCCCCATGGCGGGAAACCTTCTTACTCCCTGCCAACCAGTGTGCAAACGAATTAACTGAATGGGTCAAAGCAGGCATTGAAGCCTATGTCCCCATGCGAAAATTCTTTAGCAAGCCCCACTCTCCTCAATGGTTCACTTCGGAATGTGCAGCTGCCATTTCTGAGAGGCAACAAGCATTCCGTAAATTCGGCCGCAATAAGTCAGCTACTAATAGGCATAAATTTATAGAGTCAAGAAACAATTGCAAGGCTGTGATAGGCGAAGCGAAGAGAAGGTATAATGAGTTAACAAAAAAACGCATCCAGTCACAGAAACTAGGTACTCGCGATTTCTGGAAAATCTACAATAGTGTAGTGAATAATGGTCAATCTACGATTCCCCCACTTTCAAACCACAATGATGTCGTTTGCACGGCCACTGATAAGGCTGAACTACTCGCACAGCGTTTCGCTTCTAACTCTACTTTAGACTCGGGTAACCACCCTCTCCCTGAATTACCATTGCGGACTGAAGCCACACTTGATAACCTGGTCATCACCCCATCCCAGGTCAGAGACATTATAAAAAGCCTTGACACCTCTAAAGCTTGTGGGCCTGATCTTATACCTGTAATAGCAATAAAGAAATGCTCTGCTGAACTGGCCCCTGTTCTCTCCAAACTCTACAACAAATGCCTAGCTGAATCTTGCTTCCCCGATAGCTGGAAAATTGCCTCTGTGGTACCAGTCTACAAGAATACTGGGAATAGAACCGACCCTCAGAACTACCGCCCAATCAGTCTACTGCCGATCTTTGCCAAAATCTTTGAGTCCTTAATCAATCTAGCGATAGTACGTCACTTAGTTAATGCTAAACTTCTATCCGACCGCCAGTATGGGTTTAGACAAGCACGATCTACTGCAGACATCCTAACGGTCATCTCTGAACGCATGTATCATACTCTCGACAAGGCAGGTGAAGCTAGGGCAGTAGCGCTTGATATATCCAAGGCCTTTGACAAGGTATGGCATAAAGGGCTTCTCCTGAAAATACGCTCATACGGTATTACTGGGCAACTACTTAATATAATTAGATCCTTCCTAAACAAAAGAAAAATCCAGGTTGTCCTCGATGGCCGTTCATCTAAACAACATGACATAAATGCTGGTGTGCCCCAGGGATCTATTCTTGGACCTTTGTTGTTCCTGATCTATATAAACGATCTCCCTGATGACATAGTGTCTGAGATCGGTTTATTTGCTGACGACACCACGCTTTACTCTCGCCATGTTGGCAAAACGGACGCGATCATATCTGAGGCAATGGCTGCATCCTTAGAAAATGACCTCCAGGCTGTAGTGGATTGGGGCCATAAATGGTTGGTGACTTTTAATGCCGCAAAGACAAAGCTCCTTTCCTTCAACAACTACAAGAAGCCTCTCCAACCACCGATTGCCATGGCAAATAACACCCTACCTGAGAGTTCATCATTCAAACTCCTTGGCCTAACCTTCACAGGTAACATGAATTGGAACACATACATTGAAGACATTGCCAAGGCTGCCGCAAAGAAGGTTGGCTCCCTCTACCGTGCTAGTGGACTCCTTACACCTGACATTATCCTGTATCTCTACAAAGCCACCATTCGCCCATGCATGGAGTATTGTTGCCACATCTGGGCTGGTGCATCATCTACTAGTCTCTCCCTCCTTGACAAAGTCCAAAAAAGAGTAGTCAACCTAATAGGTCCCTCACTGTCAGCTAAGCTCCAGCCCCTGTCCCATCGCCGCAATGTAGCATCCTTGTGTTTGTTTTACAAATACTTCAATGGATTATGCTCCGATGAGTGTGCTGCTCTGGTACCCCCTCGACGTAAATTCAATAGACTAACTCGACATTCTACTAAATCTCACTCATTCACTGTGGAGGTCCCCAGATGCCGGAGAGCATTCTACTCAAATAGCTTCTTTCCTCGTGCTGCTGGCCTCTGGAACTCCCTCCCTGCCCCCTGTTTCCCCGACAGTACTGACATGCAGAAATTTAAAACTAATGTAAACAGACACCTCGCTGCTCAGATCCCAATTTAAGCTGAACCACCAATCCTTCCCCCCCTTTTTCCTTTTTTCTCAGTAGCCCCTTACGTTTACAGTGGCGTCCTGCCTTGTTTGGGGTGAACCATGTAAAAA
>OY744551.1:54463142-54465642 GCA_963556195.1 Sepiola atlantica | reverse complement strand
AGTCGAGAAAATATGTTATGTATTAAATATTAATTAGAAAACATATTTCATGTATTCTATATTGATTAAAAAATCTATATTAATTTTGAATATTTATTAAGAAAATTATATTTTGTATTTAATATTTATTAGAAAACATATTTCATGTATTCTATGTTCACTAAAAAATCTATAGTAGGTTAAAATATTTATTAAGAAAATTATATTATGTGTTTAATATTTATTAGAAAACATATTTCATGTATTCTATGTTCACTAAAAAATCTATATTAGATTAAAATATTTATTAAGAAAATTATATTATGTGTTTAATATTTATTAGAAAACATATGTCATGTATTCTATATTAGTTAAAAAATCTTGATTCATTTTAAATATTTATTAAGAAAATTATATTATGTATTTAATATTTATTAGAAAACATATTTCATGTATTCAATATTTATTAAAAAATCTATATTAATTTTAAATATTTATTAAGAAAATTATATTATGTATTTTATATTTATTAGAAAACATATGTCATGTATTCAATATTCATTAAAAAATTTAGATTAGGTTTTATATATTTGTTAAGAAAATGATATTATGTATTTAATATTTATTAGAAAACATATTTCATGTATTCTTTATTCATGAAAAAAATCTATATTAATTTTAAATATTTATTAAGAACATTATATTATGTATTTTATATTTATTAGAAAACATATGTCATGTATTCAATATTCATTAAAAAATTTAGATTAGGTTTTATATATTTGTTAAGAAAATGATATTATGTATTTAATATTTATTAGAAAACATATTTCATGTATTCTTTATTCATTAAAAAAATCTATATTAATTTTAAATATTTATTAAGAACATTATATTATGTATTTTATATTTATTAGAAAACATATGTCATGTATTCAATATTCATTAAAAAATTTAGATTAGGTTTTATATATTTGTTAAGAAAATGATATTATGTATTTAATATTTATTAGAAAACATAATTCATGTATTCCATATTAATTAAAAAATCTATATGAATTCTAAATATTTATTAAGAAAATTATATTATGTATTTAATATTTATTAGAAAACATATTTCATGTATTCAATATTTATTAAAAAATCTATATTAATTTTAAATATTTATTAAGAAAATTATATTATGTATTTTATATTTATTAGAAAACATATGTCATGTATTCAATATTCATTAAAAAATTTAGATTAGGTTTTATATATTTGTTAAGAAAATGATATTATGTATTTAATATTTATTAGAAAACATAATTCATGTATTCCATATTAATTAAAAAATCTATATGAATTCTAAATATTTATTAAGAAAATTATATTATGTAATTTATATTTATTAGAAAACATATTTCATGTATTCAATATTCACTAAAAATTCTATATTAGGTTTAAATATTTATTAAGAAAATTATATTATGTATTTAATATTTATTAGAAAACATATGTCATGTATTCTATATTCATTAAAAAATTTAGATTAGGTTTTATATATTTATTAAGAAAATTATATTATGTATTTAATATTTATTAGAAAACATATGTCATGTATTCTATATTCATTAAAAAATTTAGATTAGGTTTTATATATTTATTAAGAAAATTATATTATGTATTTAATATTTATTAGAAAACATAATTCATGTATTCCATATTCATTAAAAAATCTATATGAATTCTAAATATTTATTAAGAAAATTATATTATGTAATTTATATTTATTAGAAAACATATTTCATGTATTCTATATTCACTAAAAATTCTATATTAGGTTTAAATATTTATTAAGAAAATTATATTATGTATTTAATATTTATTAGAAAACATAAGTCATGTATTCTATATTCATTAAAAAATTTAGATTAGGTTTTATATATTTATTAAGAAAATAATATTATGTATTTAATATTTATTAGAAAACATATTTTATGTATCTTATATTCATTAAAAAATCTATATGAATTTTAAATATTTATTAAGAAAATTATATTATGTATTTAATATTTATTAGAAAACATAATTCATGTATTCTATATTCACTAAAAAATCAATATTAGGTTTAAATATTTATTAAGAAAATTATATTATGTATTTAATATTTATTAGAAAACATATTTCATGTATTCAAGAATCATTAAAAAATCTGTATTAGGTTTAAATATTTATTAAGAAAATCATATTATTTATTAAATATTTATTACCAAGTTTATGTATTAAATTTGAAAAAACATTATATCATATATTCCATTAATATTAGGAAAATAACATCATATATAATTTCTAAATTAGAAAACATATATTATGTATTAGATATTTGAACAAATGTCAATATTTGTCGGTACAGCATGTGTCGCGATTTACGTCAATTATAAAGTGCAACATTTTTATAAACTTATGTATATATTCAAATAAAATCATAGCTAAGGAATTGCAACGCTGACAGCCCGCACACACAATCGATTAATATTAT
>OY744551.1:54458142-54460642 GCA_963556195.1 Sepiola atlantica | reverse complement strand
TAAATAAAAAATATTGTAGTAAAACACATAATTTCACGTTTTCTGGTTCCAATGACCTTATTGTTTTCTGTGTCAAATGTGAAGAAGTGTATTATTTTAGTCTTAAAATACTCTTTATATTTGAAGAGTTCGAATAAATAAACGCGCTTTACGCCATTTACAAACTCGTATAATTACTGCTACCACAAATGTTGTAAATCACACAGCACAATTATTTTTTTTAATCGAACCTGATATTAGCCTGATTTTCTTGCTTTTCATGAAAATATTTTTTTTACATTTTAATTATAGATTTTAAATAAGGCATCTTTTTTAAGTCTTATTTCTCATTTTGAAAACTTTATATATATATTTTAATTAGGCTTGATACTTCAATTTTATATTATATATACAAATATATATATATATACATATATATATAAATATATATATATGTACATATATATAAATATATATATATACATATATATATAGGAAGCTATGAAAATATATTTATGGCGATTAAGCTACACAGAGGCTCTCGTGTTTCATCCCTACTTACGTATCGGGCACAGTTTAAGTAAACACTGAAAATTGATACATAAAAAATTACATCTATTAATAAAATTTTATGTGGATACATGAAATACTAATAAATATATATATATATATATATATATATATATATATATATATATATATATATATATATATAGAGAGAGAGAGAGAGAGAGAGAGAGAGAGATTGTATATATATATATACACATATAAATACATATATATATATATACATACATATATATATACACATATAGATATATACATATGTATGTATATATATATATATATATATATATATATATATATATATATATATATATATATATATATATTAGCTATTAGGCTGATAGCGATATGTCAGTTTTTCACCCAAACCATTTCTTAGATGAAAAATCTCTCTCTTTCCCCTCTCTCTCTTTCTCTCTCTCTCTCTCTCTCTCTCTCTCTCTATATATATATATATATATATATATATATATATATATATATATATATACATTACATATATGTATATAATAAATATATATATATATTCATTAAGCTATATATAGATACTATGCATATATATATATATATATGTTTATATATAAATATTTATACATATATGTATATATATATAAATATATATATATATATATATAAATATATATATATATAAATATATATGCGTATGTGTATGCTTATGTATGTGCTGTTTATATGCATGTGAGGAACAGAAGGAATCACCGGCGTAATATATATTACAATTTAATTTTAAGAGAAGTATTGCTTGTTCATAAATGTTCCATATTCACTTACATTACTCCCCACGGGAAAGTATATATATATATATATATATATATATATATATATATATATATATATATATATATATATATATATATATATACATATATGTATATATATACATATATATATATATATACATATATATATATACATATATATATACATGTATATATATATATATATATACATATATATATATGTACATATATGTATATATATATATATATACATATACATATATATACCGGATGAAAATCCATTATTTTAAGTGAATAAGAAATATTAGTGACAAAATTGGTGACGAGGTAAATTTAATTCAATATTCGTTAAAAACCATAAAAAATGACACACTCACACATACATACACACATATATATATATATATATATATATATATATTATATATACATCATATATATACATATATATATATATATATATATATATATATATATATATATATATATTATAGAATTTTGAAAAATCTAAAAAACGGAATTTTTTGTATTTTCTCATATATATTTATAAAATGAATAAAATATTTGTTCATAAATATATATATAAAATTCACTTAATACATATATAATAAATATATATTTTTATTTCGTTAAAGTCAATCTTTCATGCCAAATCATTTTTATTATTTGAAGTAAGGTTTTTAAAGATTAATTACGGAACCTATTGGTCATTAATATATATATATATATATATAACAAATATTATACATTATATTTTTAATAACTAATAGTAATTTAGTTAAGCTAATCTAAATGTGTTATTATTATTTATAAGATTATAATACCTTCTAAAAGTTTCTATCTTTTAATACATGAGAATTTGCTAAGAATTTTACAGCTCGTCTAAATAACTTTTTATTCGCCATTTTACTCGCCAATCATTAGTTTACAAAACTGAAATATATTAATAACAAGAACAATACTCGTCCCGTGAAGTGTATGAAAATAAATATAGCATTAGTTTTACATTGTAATGTTTACAAAAAAAAGGTAACATGTCCACGTTACCCTAACCCTGTTGCCTAGAAATCATATTCCATAATTCATAAGTTCAGTAGTTTAGGATTTTACCAAACACATACATATTATTGAAGATCATTTAAAAAATGTTTTACTTAATATGACTCAAAGTTTGATGTAGAGCAATTTTTTTT
>OY744551.1:54450642-54453142 GCA_963556195.1 Sepiola atlantica | reverse complement strand
TAGATAAAAATATAAACAATAACAAATATTTATATATATATATATATATATATATATATATATATATATATAAAAGAGCGTAGTGCAGTATTAGTGCAGTTCAAAGTAGAGAAAAGTATATAAGTAAAGGTGTAAGGCTACCAACCATTGTAAAATGTTTGTCAACATTTATTTATTATTTTGTTATTTTATCATTTTATATGTTTATATAACGCGTTTCGAGCGTTGGTCTGCTCTCATCAGATAAGTAAATCTATTTGAAGGAATGCCTTTCGATTCGGAATAGTGTCGAAAGACATTTCTTCAAATTGATGTACATATCTGATGACAGCGGACCAACGCTTGAAACGCGTTATATATGAAATTATGAAATGATAAAATAACAAGGATCTTTGCTTCGGTGGGGAATTTGCTGATTAATCTGCCATAACTCTTGGGGGTCTAAGTACTTCCAGGGACACCAACATTTATGGCAGATACATCAGCCAATTTTCTACCGAAACAAAGACCCTAATACGGCAAATCAAAAGGATCCACACAAGGATATCCAGACATAAGTTTTGTGGCATATTCAACAACATTTATATTACAGAGAAAATGCTGCCCAAATATATATATATATATATATATATATATATATATATATAGTTTTCAAATATATATATATATATATATATATTTGAAAACTATATATATATATATATATATATATATATATATATATTTATATATATATATATATTTGAAAACTGTGTGTTACATATTTCAGAAAACGTAACGCGGTTTCATACAGATGAGCTGACTTTTTACATTTTTTTTTTATCTTTAAGCATAATGGAATCATCGGCGTTTTTATGAGGTGAAAGCACGATTAGTTTTACCTCATTCAGAACGCCGAGGATTCCACTGGGCATAGATATTTTTAAAAAAATGAAAAAAGTCAGCACATTTGGATGAAACCGCGGTACGTTTAGTTTTTAAATAAATATTAGCTCTCACTCCTCTGCGATTTAGTACTTTATTAGTTACTTTTGTATATAACCTGATATACTATATATATATATATATATATATATATATATATATATATATATTTTGTGTATTTAAGCAGCATTTTCTAATTTATGCAAACATTGTTAAATTAAAAGAATTGGTCTGTTTAATTATACCTTTTTTTACTTTTTCAATTTTTCTGATGGTCTTTTTTGTATTAAAATACAAAAAAAAATAATAAATACTCCATAGGTTTCACGAACGTTTTCGATTCTTCGTCGAATAATCCTCAGGTGTCAAATGCAAATGAACAAAAAAGTTGGAGAAAGAAGAGAATTTTAAAAAGACAGCGGATAAATCGAAAACGTTCGTGAAGCCTATGGAACATTTATTATTTTTTTATATTTTAATAGAAAAAAAGATCATCAGAAGAATTGAAAAAATAAAATGTATTATTAAACTGACAGACGACACTGATTGAATGTAAGTGATATCTCAATGTAAACATTGTCAAGTCCTGGGAGCTCGAATTAGTTTTTACCCAATAAGCTATGTTGGCGATATCCTAAGAAATAAGCTCTACCCATGAAAGGGAGCTTGATATAGTCATCCACATACAGATTGCTTCGTTGTATTACAACACTTCGGTGCGGCTAGACCAGTTAGTGCCTCAAGCCGGGATTGAAACTCAACCGTCGAGCTGACAGTCGGCGCCTCTACCCCTGGGCTATCATACGACACTGACTAAATGTAAGTGATGTAAACATTGTCAAGTGCTTGGAGCTCGAATTAGTTTTACCGAATTAATGTAAACATGCCAGAAGGTCGAATTAGTTTACGAAATATATATATATATATATATATATATATATATATATATATATACAGACTGTTTAACGGTATCACAGCTCGAATTAGTTTTACCAAATGAGCTATGCCTTAAAGCTAATGGCTGTTGGCGATATCCGTACAAATAAGCTTTACCCAAGAAAAGGGAGCTTTATATAGTCATCCACATACAGACTGTTTCGTTGTATCACAAATCTTCAGTGCGGCTAGACCAGTTAGTGCCTCAAGCCGAGATCGAAACTCAACCGTCGAGCTGACAGTTGGCGCCTCTACCCCTGCAATATTATACGACACTGATTAATGTAAGTGATATCTCAATATAAACATAGTCAAGTGTCGGGAGGTCAACTTAGTTTTACCCAATGAGCTATGCGTTAAAGCTAATGGCTGTTGGCGATATCCTTACAAATAAGAAAGGGAGCTTTATATAGTCATCCACATACAGACTGTTTCGTTGTATCACAGCTCTTCAGTGCGGCTAGACCAGTTAGTGACTCAAGCTCGGATTGAAACTCAGCCGTCGAGCTGACAGTCCGCGCCTCTACCCCTGCGGTATCATATGACACTGACTGAATGTAAGTGATATCTCAATGTAAACATTGTCAAGTGCTGGGAGCACGAATTAGTTTTACCGAATGAGCTATGCCTTAAAGCTAAT
>OY744551.1:54435642-54445642 GCA_963556195.1 Sepiola atlantica | reverse complement strand
TCTTCAGGCTAAAATGCCTGAACAGCCTGAAGATACCCCCGGGGATGAACCGCGGGAAACTCTGTGTAGCTTAATTGCCATAAATATATTTTCATAGCTTACAACCTAGCTCTACTTACGTATCGAGCACTGTTGAAGTACTGAAAATTGATACATAAAAAATTATATCTCCTTATAAAATGTTATGTGGATACATGAAATACTATATATATATATATATATATATAGTCTAAAGAAGCTTTGAGTCATTTAACAAAAATTAAAAAAATGTAAAATGCTGTTTAAATTCCCAGACAAACTAACTAAATCCAAGATATTGCATACTTAACATTCGTTGGAAAATTAATAAATGAAAAAATATAAGTAAATAAAATAAAAAAAATAAAAAGGGGGGGTTAATTATCTAAAAGTGAAACAAAAACAGGAAACCTTAAGCGTCTAATATTAACACGGGGATCATCAGCTGTTTACCATGTAACTGTTTCGGAGATTTATATACACACATATATATATATATATATATATATATATATATATATATATATATATATATATATATATATATATATGATTATTTTTATTTACACAGTACTAACTACCTGACTAGTACTAGGTAGTAAGTTAACTTAATACATATATATATATATATATATATATATATATATATATATATATCTATTATATTTTGTTGGTGATTTTATTATTCCATTAATTGCGACAATATATATATTGTTTCGTTAGCATTCATAATGAAAGCCAACTCTTCAGGCTTTAACAGAATCACTCAGGATCACTCAGAATCACTGAGGATCACTCAGGATCACTCAGGATCACTCAGAATCACTCAGGATCACTCAGGATCACTCAGAATCACTGAGGATCACTCAGGATCACTCAGAATCAATCAGGATCACCCAGGATCACTCAGAATCAATCAGGATCACTCAGAATCACTGAGGATCACTCAGGATCACTCAGGATCACTCAGAATCAATCAGGATCACTGAGAATCACTCAGAATCACCCAGGATCACTCAGAATCAATCAGGATCACTCAGAATCACCCAGGATCACTCAGAATCCATCATGATCTTAGTTTCGGAGGGGAATTTGGCTGATGAATTTGCCATAGTTTGAATTTGTCTCCCAAATACTTTCGGACACATCTGGGTCCATCTTCGGGGGAATGAGGTTAATCAGGTACAGACCATGTGTTTGGGAGACAATTGTCTCTTATATTCAACAATACTTGCCCGCAAGAGAAGAAGCTGCTTATATATATATATATATATATATATATATATATATATATATATATATATATATATATATATACATCAATATATATATATATATATATATATATATATGTTACAATTTCATGTATTCACATAACATTTTATAAGGAGATATAATTTTTTATATATCAATTTTTAGTATTTACTTCAACAGTGCTCGATATGTGAGTAGAGCTATGAAAATATATTTATAGCAATTGAGCTACACAGAGGCTCCCGCGTTTCCTCCCCGGGCGTAATCATCAGGTTAAACTGTATGGAGTTATATTTGCCGGTTGTTTTTATATACACGGCTAGCTTGTTGACCAATCATATTCTTTGTTCTTCTCTTTACCAATACTTTAGTTTCCCACGAACAAAGGTGTTGTTATTGTTACTTCCTATATTCTGTTCTATTGTTCTGTTTTCTATAGATTGCCCTTCATCCTGTTTCTTTGTTGTATCAATACAATGGGTGAATTTATTTTAATACGTGGTTCCTTGCATTTCTAGTTTAGGTTTTAATTTTTAAATTGTTTGTTTTTTGTTATATATATATATAAACTCATGAAAAAATATTTACGGCAATTAAGCTACAGAGGCTTTTGCGTTTCATCCCCGGGGGAATCTTCAGGCTAAAATGCATGCAGTTAGTTTTGCCGGGTGTTTTCTTATACACGACTTGCAAGTTAACCAATCAGATTCTTTGTTGTTCTCTTAGCCAATCGTTGAGCTTCTCACGAACAAAGGTTCGGTTAGTTTTACTTACTAGTAATATATATATAAATATATATATATATATATATATATATATATATATATATATATATATGTATATATATATATATATATATATACAATATTAGTATTTCATGTATCCACATAAAATTTTATAAGGAGATATACTTTTTTATATATCAATTTTCAATATTAACTTCAACAGTGCTCGATACGTAAGTAGAGCTAGGTAGTAAGCTATAAAAGTATATTGTCATAAACATATCTTGATAGCTTACTATATATATATATATATATATATATATATATATATATATATATATATATATTAGTACTTCATGTATCCACTTAAAATATGAGATATGATTTTTTATGTATCAGTTTTCAGTATTTACTTCAACAGTGCTCGATACGTAAGTAGAGCTAGATAGTAAGCAATGAAAATATATATGGCAATCAAGCTACACAGAGGCTCCCGTGTTTCATCCCCGGGGATAGCCTGACGATTCCCCCCGGGGATGAAACACGGGAGCCTCTGTGTAGCTTGATTGCCATATATATTTTCATTGCTTACTATATATATATATATATATATATATATATATATATATATATATATATATATATATATATATATATATATATATGTCCGTGTGTGTAAGGTATGAAACTAAATGTAGAACGTACACTATTTAAATGTTAACCTATCGTAAAGGGTTTACATCCTAATATACGGGGTAGAGCAATTATATAGTCAAATGAAAGAAGATGGTATAAAGATGTTAGAACAACAAATCTAGTACATCTTCAATTAGCTCAAAACAAAGTATATTTAATAAAAGAATATTAACTTGTTTCCTTCCTTGAGCCAGGATTTTCAAAAGATGGTTTTCTAATCATCAGAGGAATGAAATAGATGGATAGGTTTGCGAGGAGTAAAACAAAACATCAAAATTTGAAAAAGTCATAAAATTCAGATGTAGAGGTTTAAGAAGAATGTCAAAAATGGCTGCCTGTCTTATAGTAACTTTGGGAAACGGTTTTCGGTGGGAAATGCATAAAATTAATAATTTGATACGTCATTTCTAATAAGGGTTTAGGAGCTTAATATTGGCACAACCTCTCATTTGAGAATACAAATATTTCAGATTTACATGCAATTTGATACGTCATTTCTAATAAGGGTTTAGGAGCTTAATATTGGCACAACCTCTCATTTGAGAATACAAATATTTCAGATTTACATGCAATTTGATACGTCATTTCTAATAAGGGTTTAGGAGCTTAATATTGGCACAACCTCTCATTTGAGACCTCGAATATTTCAGATTTGCATGCAATTTGATACGTCATTTTTAATAAGGGTTTAGGAACTTAATATTTACACAACCTCTCATTTGAGAATTCAAATATTTCAGATTTACATGCAATTTGATACGTCATTTCTAATAAGGGTTTAGTAGTTTAATATTGGCACAACCTCTCATTTGAGAATTCAAATATTTCAGATTTGCATGCAATTTGATACGTCATTTCTAATAAGGGTTTAGGAACTTAATATTTACACAACCTCTCATTTGAGAATTCAAATATTTCAGATTTACATGCAATTTGATACGTCATTTCTAATAAGGGTTTAGGAGTTTAATATTGGCACAACCTCTCATTTGAGAATTCAAATATTTCAGATTTGCATGCAATTTGATACGTCATTTTTAATAAGGGTTTAAGAACTTAATATTGGCACAACCTCTCATTTGAGAATTCAAATATTTCAGATTTGCATGCAATTTGATACGTCATTTCTAATAAGGGTTTAAGAGCTTAATATTGGCACAACCTCTCATTTGAGAATTCAAATATTTCAGATTTGCATGCAATTTGATACGTCATTTCTAAGAAGGGTTTAGGAGCTTAATATTGGCACAACCGCTTATTTGAGAATTCAAATATTTCAGATTTGTATGCAATTTGATACGTCATTTCTAATAAGGGTTTAAGAGCTTAATATTGGCACAACCTCTCATTTGAGAATTCAAATATTTCAGATGTGCATGCAATTTGATACGTCATTTCAAATAAGTGTTTAGGAGCTTAATATTGGCACAACTTCTCATTTGAGAATTCAAATATTTCAGATGTGCATGCAATTTGATACGTCATTTCTAATAAGGGTTTAGGAGCTTAATATTGGCACAACCTTTCATTTGAGAATTCGAATATTTCAGATTTACATGCAATTTGATACGTCATTTCTAATAAGGGTTTAGGAGCTTAATATTGGCACAACCTCTCATTTGAGAATTCAAATATTTCAGATTTACATGCAATTTGATACGTCATTTCTAATAAGGGTGTAGGAGCTTACTATTGGCACAAACTCTCATTTGAGAATTCAAATATTTCAGATTAGCATGCAATTTGATACGTCATTTCTAAGAAGGGTGTAGGAGCTTACTATTGGCACAACCTCTCATTTGAGAATTCAAATATTTCAGATTTACATGCAATTTGATACGTCATTTCTAATAAGGGTTTAGGAGCTTAATATTGGCACAACCTCTCATTTGAGAATTTGAATATTTCAGATTTACATGCAATTTGATACGTCATTTCTAATAAGGGTTTAGGAGCTTAATATTGGCACAACCTCTCATTTGAGAATTCAAATATTTCAGATTTGCATGCAATTTGATACGTCATTTCTAATAAGGGTTTAGGAGCTTAATATTGGCACAACCTTTCATTTGAGAATTCAAATATTTCAGATTTACATGCAATTTGATACGTCATTTCTAATAAGGGTTTAGGAGCTTAATATTGGCACAACCTCTCATTTGAGAATTCAAATATTTCAGATTTACATGCAATTTGATACGTCATTTCTAATAAGGGTTTAGGAGCTTAATATTGGCACAAACTCTCATTTGAGAATTCAAATATTTCAGATGTGCATGCAATTTGATACGTCATTTCTAATAATGACTTATCAAGTTGCATGCAAATATGAAATATTTAGAATCAGACACCAATTAAGCAAATTTCCCTGGATTTAAATGTTATCTTAATACCCCTTAAGCGTAACCCTTATATTTAATACATGTTATCGATTTTGTATCAAAATTAGAATTCAAATTCTAGACATGAAGTTCAGTAACTTTATATCTTGATATTATTTTTCGTATGGTAACATAAAAGTGGTGCAAAACTGATTTGTTCGGGTAATTAATTTTACCCGTCCTCACAGATATCCAAAGAGAGGCTGACGCAGAGATCGGTCGATAGACAGATCAATATTGGCTGACCAGTCAGACGAAGCCATGTTTGTATTACATAAACAAATTGTTAATATATTAGTTATGAGCCCAATCTGACCTCTTGACCATCCATTATTGAGGAAAGGCCGTCTTTATAACCATCAGTAATGGCGACCCCTCCTTAAGTGCACGCTCGATGGTCGGGGCGAAGGTTAATTATTTTAGCTAAGCTTCATTATCTTCTCTGGAAATAATTGGACGTCCGAGTGCAACGAGCCATTCGCAATTCTTTCGCAAGGCTGGAGAATGTCGAAGCCGCCGAGTTCTCGCGTTGTTTTCGCGTAGATAAAGGGAGGTTACCAGCTTAAATCGTTTAAATTTTCTTGTGATTTTTCTTTTTTTTATTTATTAAAAAATATAAAGAATAAACAAAAAAATGTGTAATGTTATAAAATCCCTATACTAATACAATTATGAAACAACTTCACGTGTGTATGTGGGTGGTTGGGGGTGTCTTCTTGCGACTACCAGAATTGAATTAATATCTTTTTGGTCCTCCGATTTATAAAATCGAGGGACTTATGTTTTGAGGCATGTCCGTCCGTCCGTCCGTCCGTCCGGGTTTTTCTCCGCAACCATCCATTGAATTTCTCTCAAATTTTGCATGAAGTTGTAACTTTGGTCCGCTTAGAAAGTGACATTCTCCGATTTTTGAAAAAAAATCTGGTTAGCCCCCCAGGGGGTCAAAAGGCCCCGAAATGGCAAAAAAATAACGTTTTTTGCCCCATAACTTTTCATCCATCCATTCAATTTCTCTGAAACTTGGCCAAAATGTAGAGGCAATTGTTCTGGATATAAAATGAGCATTATTGACCTCAGAAAAATTCTGGTTCGCGCCCCAAGGTGTCAAAGAAGGGGGGGTCAAAAATGCCCCAAATTGCCCAAATTTATTGCATTTGTCACTCGCCACATTGAGTCACATACAGAGGGGGACCACACACGCGCGGCTTGTTTTTTTTTTATTTATTTACTGTTACTCGAATATTTATTCAAACCAAAAGTAGAATGGCGTAAATCACCTTAACGAAAATACCCCCGACCCAATTGACTTGCAGAGAGAATCCAACAATTCCACCGCAAAGGTCCCTAAATGTCGGAAACTGTTCTACTCAATTTCTTATTTCCTCGCATCGGTTGCTTTGGAATTCCCATCCTTCTCCCCTTTTCCTAGAGTTTAACAACAATTTAAATGTTGCTGCTTAAGTATCCACTCCTCAGCCTTACATTCAGAGGTAACATGAATTAGAACAAATACAGAGAAGACATTGCCACGGCTGCTGCAAAGAAAGTGGGCTCCCTCTACCGTGCCAGAAAACTACCAGAATACACAATATACAACATCAAGTACCTCCTGAATACCCCCGTAAAATACTCAAACACAAAGATATCCAAGAGATCGTCGAATTCAACACGCACATCACATGACGTAATACAAACGTAAGTGTTGTGAACAACAATAAACACTTCCACGACCAAATATAATAAAATACAATTTACATAATATACAAAATATACTAAATAAAATATAAATACTAAAAGTTACGATAACTATAACTATATACAGACTATATACCATAACTATTAAACGTTTTATTAAAAATCGATAATCAAGGGAGGCGCGAGAACGCTCTATCCCTTCATAGACCTCACGAATGGCCTATGCTAGAAATCTCATGTCTTTGATCAATCATAACTCAAAAACTAATAAACTAAATTAGTTAAAACTTTGCACACCATTTTTTTTTGATAGGTTCTATAAGTGTGTAAAATTTCAGCATCATTAGTTAAGGCAACCCAGAGATCCAGAAAGGTCAGGCATGATTTTGTGTTATCCGTGTGTACGTGCGTACGTGTGTGCCACCCTGTATCTCATCAACTATTTGATGGATTCAGCTGATTTTTGGCAGAGATAGAGGTTCTAGGGTCTAGTTGATGGCATTTTAATTTCAGTTTACCATATACCTTAGTTTTCTAGAAAATTCAAAAAAAATTGTAAATGACCATTGTATTGAAGCATAGCCTTTACAAATGTAGTGACATTCCATGATAAATGTCAGTATATTGAAATCATATGCCCTTAATAGGGTGAAGATGAAAATTCATATACACTAAATGTACAAAAGCAAGGAAATTCCCAAATTTTTACACTTTTATTGTCATTAAGTGTATGACTACATATCAACTAAACCATTTCATTATCACATCACTACAGTATAAATCTCTATGCATGAGTGGATGAAGTGTGTGAGGTGCGCTGAAGAAAAATTCCTACCAGTAATATACATAGCCCTGTTGTGCTCGCATACACTTAATGACAATAAAAGTGTAAATATTTGGGAATTTCCTTGCTTTTGTACATTTAGTGTATATGAATTTTCATCTTAACCCTATTAAGGGCATATGATTTCAGTATACTGGCATTTTTTATGGAATTTATTATATACAAAGCATAACAAAACATAAAATTAGATCTTAAATAAATAAAATCAATAAGAACCTATAGTCTAACGATTAGTTTTTCATAAGAATTAGGTAACATGAATTGGAACCAATACATAGAAGACATTGCCAAGGCTGCTGCAAAGAAAGTGTTATAAAACTTCTCAATCCGACTTTCCCACATTTGAAAATGAATTGTTTCAAATAAATGTCGTTTCGTTGTTTGAACAATTTAAAGCATTTCGAAAAGTGAAATTTGTTTTAGTTATTTGAAGAATATTTAGATGACTATTATTTGTATGCTAATCCGACATAAACTATTTATTGTCTCAAAAAGAAGTAAATTGCTTCAATGTTGAGTATTTAGATGCCCATTATTTTTATGCTAATCAGACATAAACTATTTATTGTCTCAAAAAGAAGTAAATTGCTTCAATGTTGAGTATTTAGATGCCCATTATGTGTATGCTAATCAGACATAAACTATTTATTGTCTCAAAAAGAAGTAAATTGCTTCAATGTTGAGTATTTAGATGCCCATTATGTGTATGCTAATCAGACATAAACTATTTATTGTCTCAAAAAAGAAGTAAATTGCTTCAATGTTGTGTACATAAAAGAAGTTACATCTTCGTTTTATTTATTTAATGAATATTTGTCTGACAATGACAATTGCTTTTTTTACGGAAGAAGAAAGAGTCGTTTGTTTTTAATGATATGATCCTGAGCGACATTTATTATTTCAAAAATAATATTATTTCTCCAAACCTAGAACCATCGTATAACATATATCAATTTGCCCGAAAAATGAACACTTTCAACGGGAGTTCAGCCGTATTACCCTGAACTTGAACTTCCGACATCAGCGCCGGACAGTTGATGATTTAAAAGAAATTAACAGCGAGAAAATTGAAGGAATTCAACTTAATGTTACAGGGAAATTGACATAGAACTTCCGCTAAGATTATATTTTTGCCCCAAATAGCAGGCATATATATATATATATATATATATATATATATATATATATATATATATATATATGTGTGTGTGTGTGTGTGCATGTTCGAGTGATTTCGATGGGAATCCGAGTAAAAGAGCTCAGTGTGCATTTAAACAGAGCATGCATACATTTTAAAGGGGAAAACAACTAGAAACATTTGTACACATTATAAGTTATTTCGTCCTAGATCTCATCAGATGTATAACCAACCGCATTTAGACAATGAATGTTCTAAATGCGGTTGGTTATACATCTGATAGGACTGATCTAGGTCGAAATAAGTTATAATGTGTACAACCCGAATATGTGTCTAGTTTGTTCCCCTTTAAGATTTACACACACACACACACACACACACATATATATATATATATATATATATATATATATATATATATATATATATATAAAGAGGTGTACTAAAAGCGAACTTTTAGGAAAGGTAAAACCTATTGTGAAGAGTATACAGCTCAATATCCCAGCGACTTCCTCTGATGATAAGATTTTGATCTTTGAAAAGCCTGGCTTAAGGAAAATTTAACTTGAATAAATTGCCTTTTTGCGGAATACACCTTGCTCTGAGCAATTGAATTGAATTTTGATTTGGCTTTTGCTTCTCTAATTCCTTTCCATTCTTCTTCATATATATATATATATATATATATATATATATATATATAATTATAATTATAAAAAGGAAAAAAAACTATACATACATCAAGGTTGTATACATTATAAATTATTTCGACCCTTTAATTAGGTCTCCTCAGGCGTATAGACAACCACGTCAAAAATCCAATTTGTTTTTTTCACGTGGTTGTTTATACGTCTGAGGAGACCTAATTAAAGGGTCGAAAAAATTCATAATGTATACAACCTTAATGTGTGTATAGTTTTTTCCTTTTAATAATTCTGTTTTGCTCTGTTTATAGGTACATTGAGTTCTTTTATTCGGATTCACAACGCAATATTGAAATATATATATATATATATATATATATATATGTGTGTGGGTGTGTGTGTGTGTGGGTGTGTGTGTGTGTGTGTGTGTGCGTGCGCGCGTGTGTGTATTGCAAACAGGGGCCCGTGGCACAACGGATATGAGTATTAAGTAATAATTGATTCCCTTTATTATGTCCTGTAGTCCTCACATTCCATGAGCGATGTTTCTGACAAAGGGAGCAGAATTGCTGTTTTCTGGGTCGAAATATATCCGCCTAAAAGCT
>OY744551.1:54428142-54430642 GCA_963556195.1 Sepiola atlantica | reverse complement strand
TACTGATAGGAATTTTTCTTCAGCGCACCTCACACACTTCATCCACTCATGCATAAAGATTTATACTGTAGTGATGTGATAATGAAATGGTTTGGTTGATATGTAGTCATACCCTTAATGACAATAAAAGTGTAAAAATTTGAGAATTTCCTTGCTTTTGTGCATTTAGTGTATATGAATGTTCATCTTAACCCTATTAAGGGTATATGATTTCAGTATACTGGCATTTATCATGTAATATGGTTAGATTCTTATCCACAGAAACATGTGTTTCACCCTCTCGGGGATCATCAGCAGGGTGATTGCTCTGCTCGTCACACGATTCGAAACCTTCAGGACCAAGTCAACATTCTAACTTTTGTAAGAATGATGCGGCCACCAGACCCCCCACATCAGAGGAAGAGAATAAAGATATATTAATGTCTTTTAAGGGACACATATAGAAGGATGTCAGCAACAGTGTTCAACGACACGTTGGCCGAAACTTAACATTACGCATTTAAATTTAAAAGCATTTTAGTATCGCTTCTCCGCCCTCATATCGAGCTTGGTTGATGGTAGGTTTGTTTCCTCGAATAAAGCTTAGATTATGGGGAGGAGTATGTTCCTTTTTGAGAGTGCGAGTATGAGAGAGTTTTTTACTGATATGTTTTTGAATAGTTTAGCGAGTTCCTGTTCACACTTGAAGATCCGACAACTTAAAAGAAACAAACAAGAACATGCATCGACGAAGAAATGCTGCCTAAGTATTTTTATAAGGTTAAGATCGGATTTTTACTCTGCCTGATGAGATCTCAGTTGTTGATCGATAACATCGACATGTTAGTGTCGCAGATTTTGTACATATCTGTGTAAATAAAAATAATCATATATATATATATATATATATGATATGAAACTAAGAGTATACCTTTAGAGAATTGAAATCTTATCATCAGAGGAATTACATAGATGGATAAGTTGGCAGTGGAAAAGCCAAAATTCTAAATTTGAAAAAATATAACGTAATGGAGAGTAAGAGTGTGTGTGTAAAAATATGGAGGCTGTCCAGTTGGTGAATGTCCGTAGATAAAGTGTCCGGTGAAAGGAGATTTAAAGATGGAGAAAAGGGTTTCGTGAAGGCAGCGTTTGAAAAGCCTGTCATATATATATATATATATATATATATATATATATATATATATATATATATATATATATATATATATATATATATATATGAGACTAAAACTATACTTTTAGAGAATTGAACCTATAGTGAAATGGTTTAAGCTCAATATATGAGATAGACCAATTATAAATATGCAAATAAATGAATCAAAAGAGATAAAGATGTACGGAGACAAATCTTTTTCATCTTCGATTGTTCAATGCAAGGTGTACTCGATAAAAACATGTTTATTTTTATTTCCTTAAGCCAAGGCTTTTCAAAAAAATAAAATCTTATCATCAGAGGAATTACATAGATGGATAAGTTAGCAGGGGAATAGCCAAAGTTGAACATATGAAAAAAATAAAGAAACAATGTAAAGTAATGGAAAGTAAAAGTGTGTGCATGAAAAGGTTATCAAAATATAAAGTCTGTCCAGTTGGGAAAATGTCCGTTAACAAAGTGTCCGGTGAAGAAAGATTTAAAGATGGAAAGGGGTTTATATGTACTTGTGGGGGCAGGTTTGGTAATATATATATATATATATATATATATATATATATATATATATATATATATGAAACTAAGAGTATACTTTTAGAGAATTGAACCTATAGTGAAATGGTTTAAGCTCAATATACGAGAAAGAGCAATTATAAAGATAAATGAAGGAAGAGAGATAAAGATGTACGGATGACAAATCTATTTAATCTTTTATTATTCATTGCAAGATTTACTCGATAAAACATGTTTATTATTCTTTCCTTAAGCCAAGGCTTTTCAAAGATCAAAATCTTATCATCAGAGGAATTACATAGATGGATAAGTAAGCAGTGGAATAACCAAAATTTAATTTTTTTTAATTTATGAAACAATATAAAATAATGGAAAGTAAGAAAGGTTATCAAAATATGGAGTATGTCCAGTTGGGGAATGTCCGTTGATAAAATGTCTGATGACAACAGATTTACAGATGGAAAAGGAAATTTCGTGGAGACAGCGTTAAAAATGTTCAAAATGAAGTAAAAATGAACTAAAAATGAAATAGATTTGTCATACATACATCTTCATCACTCTTTCCCTCATTTATCTTTATATATATATATATATATATATATATATATATATATATATATATATATATATATATATATATATATAAACTAATAATTTAGTTAAACTAATAATTTAGTTTAACTAATAATTTACTACAATAAAACTAAAACCACTAATCTTATCATTACAAATAACTCTTCACCCTTGATTAGAGTTTTGGATAGGACGGACCTTGTATACGAGTTTAAATGTCCATTGGAAGACTATGTCTCTGACTACCAAGAAAAAAAACGT
>OY744551.1:54368142-54413142 GCA_963556195.1 Sepiola atlantica | reverse complement strand
AGATTTTTTTTTTACTTTACTCTTTCTTTTTAATTTCGGAATAATATTCCATTATATATATATATATATATATATATATATATATTTATATCGATGCCAATCTTGTTTATTTTTATGTGTGAGTTTTCATGTCTCTGTTTTGAATTGGTAGAGCATTGATCAGAGAGTTGTCTTTTCCTTCATCTCGCGATCGTCGTCAGGAGTTTAGTTTGTTTCGCTATCTTCTGATAGCTTTTTTTAGGCGTTTTATTATTTTTGGTGTCGTCTCGGCGGGAAGAATAATAACATTAAATTCACGCATTTGTATATTTGCGCCTTTTTATTAATTTATATTTATCTATTTTGATTTGATTTTGAAAATCGTTCATATGATAGGACAAGTGTTAGAGACTATTCTGTAAATAAATATGTTTTTGTTTTCAAACTTTCGTCAATAATTATTTGCTGCCCCCACAAATATATATATATAGGTTATTGCAGTAAATAAATAACGAAAAGAAGTCAATTACGAATCGCTGCAACTCATCGTTTTGTTCATTACATCCCTCCTGTTTGTTTGGACTTTTTAAAGAAATGTGGTATATATATATATATATATATATATATATATATATATATATATATATATATATATATATATATATATATATATATACCACATTTCTTTATATTCCAGGCCGTATGTATTATTTTACATATGGGTATGTATGTGCAATTTAAGACTTCCCAGGCCGTATATATTATTTTGTATATATGTATGTGTATGTATGTAGATATGTGTATACATGGGTGCAGGTGTATGTGTGCATGTATGGGCATGTGCGAGTATATGAGTATAGATATGTGTGTACGTATGCGTATGACTGAGTATGTATATAGGTATGTGTACATGTGTGCATTTGTGTATGTCTATGTATACATGTATGTGTATCTCTATTTTGCACATCTGTGGCTATGTGTGCATGTGCGTATATATGTGTGTATATGTATATGTGTGTATGTGTGTGTATGTACATATGTTTGTGTGTGTGTGTGTGTAGGTATACATTCATTTAGTAGGGATGTTCTTTAATGAATACTTAAAGACGAAACACATTTATCTTCGATGTCTTAAAATTTTCAATTCAAGGTAGTAGGTATGGGTGTGCATATGTATATGTATGTATGTGTGTGTGTGTATGTGTGTATGTGTATATATATATGTATATGTGTATATGTGTGTATATATATATATATGTTGTGTGTAGATGTAAGTATATATGTGTGTGTGTGTATATGTATGTATACATATATGTGTGTGTAGGGATAGGTGTGTATATATGTGGGGATGTATGCAGATGTAATTGGTTATTTACTTAAGATAAGATAGCGAATTAAATTAAGTGTATAATATTATCACTAGACAATATTAGATTAGAATTAATTATAGGCTTCCATAGATTATAAACTAATGTAAGATGAATTTGTGAAAATCAGAGTATTTTTTAATTTTCAAATTGATTTTGACGCGCGAATCTAGAGAGAATGAGGGCACGAGAAGTGTCAACCCGCTGATGACACGAGAACAGGTGTTAATGTCTTATCATATTCCCTTTCCTCTCGTTCCGTTTGCCGGGCGGAAAGCTGAATTTCGGGCTAGCCAAAAATTGTTTGTGTGTGATGTTAAGAATAGGTATATGTGTGCGTATGTATGGAGGCGTATGTCACCAGGTCGGAGATGTAGAAAGAATATGTGCGCTTAACCCAGACGTTATTATTTAATAAAAAATAAACAAAAAAAACCATAAGATCCCCTTAGATTACTTTAGTTAAATATAAGATGTTAATTCCTACTCGCTCTATGTTGGGTGTTCAAAATGGCTGCTACCACCACTCCCTCTGATTGTGTTCGAAGTGCCGAGGATAATTCAGTTTTCTATCAGTATCAAAAATGTAATTGTTAAGTTGGATGCTTGAATAAAACCGCAAGGTTGAAATAAATTATTGCATCGACAATCATGTAATTTCGTGTTATTATATTTTACGGTATATATATATATATATATTAGAGGTAAGAGATGAGAATAAAGAATTGTAAAGATACAATATTTATTAAAAACATCAAAAGTTAAATATATTGAGCTTTATTGCACTATCACGACAGATTATTATAATGAAACGATAATTCAATCATCGTTATAATTCAACATTTAAATATTATATATATATATATATATATATATATATATATATATATATATATATATATATATATATTCTATGAAGGGATATGTGTCAATTTTCCGTATTCACTTCAACAGTGCTCAATACGTAATCAGAGAAAGGTCGTAAGTTATGAAAATATATTTGTTTTGCCGGTTGTTTTTATAAAAGAAACCGGCAAAATAAACTCCATGCCCTTTTAGCCTGAAGATTCTCCGCCGGGGATGAAACGCGGAAGCCTCTGTGTAGCTTAATTGCCATAAATATATTTTTATAAAAAAACAACAACAGCAAACTAAACTAAACGAAAACTTAAAAACTTAAAAACGTAACCTCGAAATACAAGGAACCCAGTGTTAAAATAAGGTCACTCATTACATTGACACAACAAATGAACAGGGATAGGCCACTCTATAGAAAACAGAACAATAGAATAGGAAGTAAAATCAACCGAATCTGTGCTTATGAGAAGCCCGACGATCGGCTAAGACAACAACAAAAAACCGGGATGAATCATCACCGAGAAAGCAAAACAATAACTTACTATATATATATTATATATATATTATATATATATATATATATATATATATATATATATATATATACATAGATATATATATATATATATGTATATATTATATATACATATCTATATCTATATATATTATATATATATATATACATATATATATATTATATATATTATATATATACATATATATATATATATATTATATAAAATATATATACATATATATATTATATATATATATATTATATATGAATATATATATATATATATTATATATACATATCTATATATATATATTATATATACATATATATATATATATATATTATGTATATACATATATATAAGTATATATACATATATATACACATATTCATATATACATATATATATGTATATATATACATATATATACATATATATATATGTATATATATGTATATATATACATATATATACACTATATATATACATATACATATATATATGTATATATATGGAGATATATTATATACATATATATACATATATATATATAAATATATATGTATATATATATATACACATATGTATACATATATATACATATATATACATATATATATATATATGTATATATATATATATTTATAAGGTAATTAGGAGAGAAAAGCGGAGTGCTCAATTATTAAGAAAAGTATAAAATAATGGCGCAATATTTATTTATATATGTATTCCATAAGATCATAACAACATCGATACCGTCGGTTTCAAATAAAAACAAAAGGGATCTATAATTGAACTACTTTACCGGACTTTCTTCAGCCTCAGTTTATGTCAACAATGATGGCTAGCGCATTGTGGGGCCGCCATTAATATATATATATGTATATATATATATATATATATATATATATATATATATATATATATATATATATATATATATATATATATATGAGGAATAAAAGAAACAATGTTTCAGACAAAAATGTAAAAATAAAAATGGAATAAAGGATAAGCTAATCAACAATTAGCAAAAATATGCAGCCACATGATTTCTTTTTGGTCATCACTTCAATACACAGAGGGCGATTTCAATAAAACAAATGCACGACACTAAACTCCGTCGTCTCATAGAATCTTGTTTAATCCTACGTCATAATAATACAATTATTCAAAGACCGGGATTCTACAATATTGCTACATCTTCTGCCAGATCGATTCTAATCGAAATGAACCTAAATCAATATGATAATGGATAACTTCTACAACTTTTAGTCTTTTTTCTTCTTCCTCCTCCTCCTCCTTTTTTTGTGTAATTCCTTTTGGTCATTTATTTTAAAATTACTACTAATCTTTCTTCTCAACTGTATTAACTTACAGCGTTTCCAATCGGCGTTTATAAGCTAACTGCCGATCTTTCTTTCTTTCATTTTCTTCGGCTTCTTCTTCTTCTTTTTCTTTTTTATTTTTAACCATTTCTTTCTTTTTTTCTCCCTTTCTACTGTTTATTACACGTGACTATTTTTTTCCAAATTGCGTTCTTTGTATAAATTTGAAAACTTTTCTGTTTTTAATTAAAGTTCTGCTACCGATTGATGATGATTGTATTTTAACAATCGAAATATTTTGGTAGAACTATTCAATATGTGTTTTTGAGTTTATTTTTGCGAGCTGTTGATTAGTTTATCCTTTATTTAGTTTTACATATATATATATATATATATATATATATATATATAGTGTGTGTCAGGTGGTATATGAAAAGAAATCAAATAAAGTGCTCGATCATATAAGAGAGCTAATATAATTTATTTAGATACTGTATATGTAATATACAGTATCTAAATAAATTTTATATGTACATATATATATATATATATATATATATATATATATATATATATAATTATATAGTTATATATAACTGACATATATATAATTGACAACCTTCATTCTGAACCCTGACTACTGCACAGACAAAGTAAACTGGACGTTACCAATTACCGTCTAAAAATCAGCTTTTTAACAAAAACATTTTTTCGACGTCCACCCTGACTCTACGCTCTCATCTCAACAAAAGACTCATTACCTTTCCGTCTCTCTTTTATTTCATGTAAAATTTTCAAAATTAAATGGTGACGATAATATTTACAATTAAATTGTCGGTTTTTCTCTATCCTTTGATGAAAAGAGTTTATCTTTGAAAATCCATGAATTAATGATATGAAGCTCCTGGCTTTTAACTTTTGATGTTCTAATAAATATTGTATATTTACAAATGTTTTTATTCTCATCTTTCATCTCTGGAATATATATATATATATATATATATATATATATATATATATATATATATATATATATATATATATATATATATATATGGAGGCAAAACTAAATCAAATATTTGTGAACTTTTTAATTAAAAATTAATTATTAAATAGGGAGGTAGTGTCTGATCAACACTGCTGGGATGATGCCATGATAAAGAAATACTGTTTTGTTTTTAAAATCCCGAAACAGTTTTCATGGTAAACAACTGACGATCCCGTATATAAAAAAACATATATAAAAAATATATTTAAATTAGAGTAAATTCTTGGAAGTTAACTAATATAGTGATTGCAGTAGATTGATTGACTTACTAGACCAAAATCTCTCAACGAGAACTTTTTTTTCTCCAGTTTTGAAGAGACAATATATATATATATATATATATATATATATATATATATATATATATATATATATATATATATATATATTACAATAACCATGTTTTTATTTTATTATTTTTATTTTTATTTTTTCACATTTGCCAAAAAAATAACTTTTGCGAGATATATTTTTTACGGTCCATTTCATTTGTCTTGTGCCAAAAACATTTCAGAAAATTTCACAAACAGTAAAAAGTGCTTGGATTAAAGTGTCTTGAAAAAACAGTGTTTCATTTTTGGGTGAAACCAAACAAAAAAACAAAGAAAAGAGTAAACTCACACGTTGGGGAACCCGCTAATAAGTTATATATATATATATATGCTCAAAAGTGGTAAAGCTGTTTACAGCTGTTTCAAGTCGATATTTATTTTTAATATCTATATATATATATATAAGCAACGATTTAATTTTTTTAGATCATATTCCAAATAAAGAGTATACTCAAAAGTAGTAAAGCTGTTTACAGCTGTTTCAAGTCGATATTTATTTTTAGTTAAATAATGTAACATAAAAAAATTATTTACAAAAAATGGATTTTTCCACACTTAAAATTGTACTTCTGTCCATGTTAATGGAAACATTACGAGTCCGAATATGAGGATTTTCCCTTATATAGAATAATACTAAAAGACTAAACAAATATAATTAATTATGGCGATTTTTTTTAACTTAAAAAGCTGTTAAATGCTTTCCAAGGGGAAAAAAACACTAACTATTCATTAATTTGTTTTATTTTTTTAGTATTTATGTTATTTACATATTATTTATTTTCAAACGCCGACGACAAATTCTGGCAGCACAATCTGCAATGGTTTCCGATTAAAACACATTTCGAACAGGAAGTGGGACTTTTGAGCATGCGCAGTCGGTTTTAAGCAAACCGGAAATTCGGCTCATTAATTTGTAGCTTTTTTTTTTTCAATTCTATTTTCTTTCCATTTTTATTGAGATTTAGAAAAAATATTTGTTAATTTTTTAACGAGTTCACTTCCTGAAGCGAATAGATGAAAGGTTAATGTCTAAGCCAAACGACTTTTATGAGAATGGTTTACATAGTACCGTCGTCAATCCTTTTTCGTCATATATATATATATATATATATATATATATATATATATATATATATATATATATATATATATAATATAAAATGAAGTAATAAAATAAGGTGTCAATCAAATTTTATTAGAATTCAAAGTTCAAGCAAAGTATATTAAAGTCCTTAGCTCATGAGTTTTCAAAGATAATTCTTCTCTTCAGAGGAACATTACCGCAGTTATACCACTACAGGTAATAAAATTAAACTTTGAAAATATATAAAACATATATACACAAATACATAAAAATACATAACATCTAATATATCAACCCAAAAACATACTTTTTTGTTGAGTGGATTGTATAGATTCAACAAAAAAAGTATGTTTTGGGGTTGATATATTTGATGTTATGTATTTTTGTATCTATTTTTATATATTTTCAAAGTTTAATTTTATTGCCTGTAGTAGTATAACTGCGGTAATGGTCCTCTGAAGAGAAGAATTATCTTTGAAAACTCATGAGCTAAGGACTTAAGGATACTTTGCTTGAACTTAGAATTCTAATAAAATTTGATTGACACCTTATTTTATTACTTCATTTTATATCATAATATTAATGCTCTATCCAATATATTGAGCTTCAGTTTTTATCCGGATCTTTCACTAATTATAAGATATTAGTTGACGCTTATATCTTTTGTTGGATTGCTTCATACATATATATATATATATATATATATATATATATATATATATATATATATATATATATATATATATATATATATATATATTTTCGTAGGGCCGAAAAAAAATGTATCTTTCATTTTTAAAAGCTAAATAAGGGGAAGATAACTCAAAGTGTTTAACCACGGATTTAATTTTTAAACTCTGAACTTCCAAGATATTTTATATGTTACCAGAGATAGGGCATGACACTATTTTCGAACAAATTGAATAATTTTACCCAGTGTAAAACTTTTATTCATTTAAAAATACTTTATTTCCCTAGTTTCATTTTTTTCCCCCTTTTCATTTACGTATTTTTGCTATTTTGTTTTTTTCTTTATTGATTATTAATGTATTTTAATAAATCATTTTATTTTTCGATTGGTGGCGAATACCATAAAGCGTTGTGATTATTTGATTCTAAAATTTATAAGTATCTTTTTACGTTTCTAAATTTATTTTAGAATAATTACAACAGTAAAATCCATTTCAAGATAAAATTCGGGTTGAAAACTAGAGTTATCTCCCCCTTATTTAACTCTTCAAAATTAAATATATTTTTGTTTTGGCCCTACGATACTTAAGCACCAAGTTTTGCACCACTTTTATGTCCCCTTACGAAGATTAAAATAAAAATATAATGATACTAAACCTTATGTCTACAATACTTATCCTAATGTTGATCAAAAGTAATTACGTGATTTTCATTTTACAAAATGCCTAAATAATGTAATGTTATAAGCTGAGTGGTAACTGATAGACACCGGCGATGTTCCCATGACTCTGAGTGACAACAAATCTCTCCAGATTTCCAGTACTCTCCACCGTTCTCGATCACCATTGCAAAGTATTTTGCGTTATCGCAACAGCAAGTTGCCATTGATTTCATTCAGACATCGGCGATTGATCTTCTCTGGCATTTTGGTTGCAATAAACATCCCCACCATTTCCTCGGTTTTCCATACTCATTGAACCTTCGCAACTATTCCATGTGGTGATGGTGGGGGAACATTTTATAAGATTACTAACAGTTTCCGTTCTTTTCATGTCGTTAGGGTTAGGGTTAGGGTTAGGGGTAAGGGTAAGGGTAAGGGTTAGGGTTAGGGTTAGGGTTAGGGGTTAGGGTAAGGGTAAGGGTTAGGGTTAGGGTTAGGGTAAGGGTAAGGGTAAGGGTTAGGGTTAGGGTTAGGGTTAGGGTAAGGGTTAGGGTAAGGGTTAGGGTTAGGGTTAGGGTTAGGGTAAGGGTAAGGGTAAGGGTTAGGGTTAGGGTTAGGGTTAGGGTAAGGGTAAGGGTAAGGGTTAGGGTTAGGGTTAGGGTTAGGGTAAGGGTTAGGGTAAGGGTTAGGGTTAGGGTAAGGGTAAGGGTTAGGGTTAGGGTTAGGGTTAGGGTAAGGGTTAGGGTAAGGGTTAGGGTTAGGGTTAGGGGTAAGGGTAAGGGTAAGGGTTAGGGTTAGGGTTAGGGGTAAGGGTAAGGGTAAGGGTTAGGGTTAGGGTTAGGGTAAGGGTTAGGGTAAGGGTTAGGGTTAGGGTTAGGGTAAGGGTAAGGGTAAGGGTTAGGGTTAGGGGTAAGGGTAAGGGTAAGGGTTAGGGTTAGGGTTAGGGGTTAGGGTAAGGGTAAGGGTAAGGGTTAGGGTTAGGGTTAGGGTAAGGGTAAGGGTAAGGGTTAGGGTTAGGGTTAGGGTTAGGGTAAGGGTTAGGGTAAGGGTTAGGGTTAGGGTTAGCATTAGGGTTATCGTTAGGGTTAGAGATTAGGGTAAGGGTTAGGGTTATGTTCTGTTTGTTTTACTTCTGTTAAAGTTTTCATGTGGCTGGTTTGTGTTTGTAGTTCATGTGTATTGATTTTCATTATTATTATTATTATTATTATTATTATTATTATCATTATCATTATCATTATTATGATTATTATTATTATTACTATTATTATTATTACTATTATTATTATTGTAATTGTTGTGGTGGTAGCAGTTATAAAAATAATAATTATAATACTAGTAATACTACTACTACTTCTAATAATAATAATAGTAATAATAATAATATCCATAATAGTAGTAATAATAATAATAGTAATACTACTACTAATACTACTACTAATAAAAATAATGATAACACTGATAATAATACTTACACTAATATCAGTATTAACAATAATGTTAATGACAATAATAATAATAATAATAATAATAATAATAATAATAATAATAATAATAATAATATTATTAATAAGAAAATAATAATGATATTAATAATAATAAAAATATTAATAAAATAATAATATTAATATTAACAATAATAATAATAATATTAATTTTAATAATAAAAATAATAATAATATTATGAATAATAATATTAATAATTAAAAGAATAATAATAATAATTATTATACTAATCATAATAATATTAATATTAATAATAAAAAATTATTAATAACAATATGAATAATTATAATATTAATACTAATAAAAATAATAATATTAATAAAAATAATAATATTAATAAAAATAATAATATTCATAAAAATAATAATATTAATATTAACAATAATAAAATAATATTAATATTAACAATAAAAATAATAATAATATTATGAATAATAATATTAATAATTAAAATAATAATAATAATAATTATAATAATCATAATAATATTAATATTAATAACAAAAAATATTAATAATAATATGAATAATTATAATATTAATAATAATACAAATACTAATAATTATTATAATAATTATTATAATAATTATTATAATAAAAATTATAATAAAAATTATAACAATAATAATAGTAATAATAAAATAATGATTATAATAATAATTATAATGATAGTTTTATAATAATAATAATAATAATAATAATAATAATGATAATAATAATGATTATTATAATAACTATAATAATAATAATAATAATAATTATAATAACGATTATAATAATTATAATCATAATTATGATAATAATAATTATAATAATAATAATAAAAATAATTATTATAATTATAATCATTGTAATAATTATAATAATAATAATAATAATAATAATAATAATAATGATAATAATAATCATTATAATAATAATTATTATAATTATAATAATATTATCAATAATGATGATGATGATGATGATGATGATGATGATGATGATGATGGTGATGATGATGATGATGATGATGATAATAATAATAGTAATAGTAATAGTAATAGTAATAGTAATAATAATAATAGTAATAATGATAATAATAATAACAACAACAACACCCCCTAATTTTGTTATCGTTTATTTCTTTATATTTGCTTCTGAAATGAATTATAACAATTTTATTGTAAATTACAGGAATATGAAAGAACGAAAGACGCTGACATGAGCTAAGAAGACTCCTGTTCGCAGTTAGAGTAATTACCATTCGCTATCATATGATCCGTGTGTGTGTGTATTATAAATATCAGACATCTCTATTTTTACATGAAGTTAGTTATGTGTGTACATCTCTGGAAGCCACTTCTCAACTAATGAACCGATCATTACGTATTTTGGAACATAGCTGATTTAGGTGAGCTATACTTTTTCTAATTTAGTTTCAGATAAAGAAGCGAAAAGACTATATGGATGCCCTTCGTACGAATTCCGATACCACCGATATTGTCGAAATTTTAACAATAGGTATAATATATTAATAAATAAACATAAAAAACACAGGTTCCTAATTTAGTATGACCCCCTAAACTTTACCCCTAACTCTCAGTAGCCCCTTACGTCTACAATGGCAACTTGCTTTGTAAAAAAATTTTTTTTAGGAAATGTTAGTTTCAGACCCATTTGATTAAGTGAAATATGCTTCTCTGTGTGGAACTTTTTTGCACACAGATACTGAACTCGAGGCGAAACTTTAGATAAACAAACATGGATTTCATTGTTAATTAAGAAGAGTGGATTTCTGTATTTGCCCTTTATACTTGTTACATAAGAAAATGCTTTCTTCTCACATATGTTAGACGTTGATAACTGCAACAATAAATTAATCGCTTTCCTATAGAATAATAAGAACACTATTCTTTCGTTGTTCTTGCGAACCTTTAAGAATCTTTTGCGGAACCTTATAGTAACGAGTCGCCCTAACCCTAACCTAACCCTGACCCTAACCCTGACCCCTGACCCTAACCCTGACTCTGACCCTAACCCTGACCCTAACTGAGGAACGGTATAATTAATTCCTCCAAACAGAACAGTTTGTATCACTTTTATGTCTCCTTACGAAGATTAAAATCAAGATATAATTATACTAAACCTTATGTCTAGAACCCTTATTCTAATTTTGATCAACATCCATTACATGTGTTTGATTTTTAAAAAAAATATCTAATGTCAAATTCTAAAGCTTAAGGGGTCTTGAGAAGAAATTTAAATTCAAGGAATCGTGTTTAATTGATGTCTAATGAATTTGTATCACATTTAATGCAAATCTGAAATATTTGAATTCTCAAATGCGAAGTTGCCCCATATCATTTACACTAGAACCCTTTAAAATACTGAAAGTAACTGAAATTTGGAGAACTGTTTATTAATTGATGTCTAATACTTATTGTAAAACTTTCACACTAAGTGGATGTATCTTTCCACGCGCTATTTATCCCGTGTATGTAAAACTGAATTAAACTAAATATAGCCCCTAGTACCCAACCTTACGCCTTACAGATATGTCCCTAAATTCATGATGATCTGAATGAAAAAATTAGAATCAAGGGGATCTTGCTTAATTGGAGTCTAAAGACCCTATATCAAATTCAATGCGAGTCCAGAATATATGTGAGTTTTCAAATAAGAAATTGTGGCCATATTATGTGAGTTTTCAAATAAGAAATTGTGGACATATTATGTGAGTTTTCAAATAAGAAATTGTGGCCATATTATGTGAGTTTTCAAATAAGAAATGGTGGCCATATTATGTGAGTTTTCAAATAAGAAATTGTGGCCATATTATGTGAGTTTTCAAATAAGAAATTGTGGCCATATTATGTGAGTTTTCAAATAAGAAATTGTGGGCATATTATGTGAGTTTTCAAATAAGAAATTGTGGCATATTATGTGAGTTTTCAAATAAGAAATTGTGGCATATTATGTGAGTTTTCAAATAAGAAATTGTGGCATATTATGTGAGTTTTCAAATAAGAAATTGTGGCCATATTATGTGAGTTTTCAAATAAGAAATTGTGGCATATTATGTGAGTTTTCAAATAAGAAATTGTGGCCATATTATGTGAGTTTTCAAATAAGAAATTGTGGCCATATTATGTGAGTTTTCAAATAAGAAATTGTGGCTATATTATGTAAGTTTTCAAATAAGAAATTGTGGCCATATGCCACTAGAAAACCCTTTGAAATACTCGAAAGAAACTTAATTTGGAAAATATTTTATAATGGAATTCTAATACCTATTTTAAATGTCTTAAATTATTAAACTAAATATAGCCAACATTAAACACCCTTACGCATTAAAGATGCGCTGAGATGTTATTATAATTGGTTAATTAGTTTACGAGTGAATCCTCTACATACTAACCCTAACCCAAATCCTAACCCTAGATCCATCTCTTTTTTTACCCCCTTTGCATAAGATAAAATTATTAAACTAAATATAGCCAACATTAAACACCCTTACGCATTACAGATGCGTTGCAATTTGATTATAATTGTTTAAATAGTTTACGAGTGAATCCTGTACATACTAACCCTACCCTTAACCCTAACCCTAACCGTAATCCTTTATATACAAATATATAAACATATACACATACATAACTTTATATAAATAAATATAAATAGATTTTTTCCTCGAACTGCTCGCCTTTGGAATTCCCTCCCTGCCACCTGTTTCCCCGACTGTTCCAACATCCAGAAATTTAAATGTAATGCGAACAAACGTCTGGCTGCACCACCTCGCTTAGGATACCCCTATATATCAAGCCCCTACTTCACAGCGGCTTGTTTGAGGTTTTATTTACTCCTCCCCAGGAGTTAGGCACAAGGCCAGTTTTATCTTACTCCCACAAGTAAGATGTGACCCAAGATCGGGTCGAGAAAGTGGGGTTTGAAAAGCCAGCGCTGGAGAGGTGAGCACTCTGGCCATTTAAAAAATTGCCTGGGCAGCCCCGTCGGCATTCCACGGTAGGGGCGCCTCAGACAGTAAGCAATAAACTTACTCCTCCCAAAGAGGGGAGGCAAAGCCTGGGAGGGTGGACCTCCTAGAACTGCACAGGACAGGCGTGCAGTATCCATCGGAACAGATACTACAATTTGATCTTAGCCAAAAGGCCAAGAAGCCCAATTAAAAAAAACCCTTTCATTCATGATCACAATTGGTCACCTGACCCGGCCGTTCAACCAATCGTATTCGGCCTCGTTTGACCCAGTTCTGACCATATGCTGAGCCAAGATTCAACATAACTCAGAATACGAACGTCTATATCTCTCAACTTCAAACTCGCTCATTATTCGAACCAACCAGCCCGACTTTAGCCGCGGAGACACGCCTGCAAATATTCGTGTTGTCACATCTTCGGTTAAATAATGCCTTTCTGGTGCATCAAGTGCTCTCGGTGTGAAGAACTTCCAGTCCATTGAGCAAATAACACACATGAAGTCTGATTTGATTTGCTTCGTTTGAAGCACGCCGAGCAGCAGACCAACCGAAATAAATGGACCTTTCTCTCAACCCCCGTGTCATTTCCGGCCATATGAAACGCGCAGCGCGTGCGTTAGGGAAGATTGTGGTCGGGCGAGTTCAAATAAATATCAAGTAGGGATTTAAAGGATCAAACAAAAAGACTCGGGTTTTTTTTTCAACGGGGCTTCAGGGTTCGCTCCCCGGTGAGAGCTTATGTAACATAACGTATTTATTATTTACCTGGCTCTTCACGGGGTCTGGGTGTGGCTTTGTTTACTTGCCTCCCCACGAGGGTAGAGCAAGACACATGGACTGTTTTTAATGTGGAAGCAATCAAGCTCTCCCACCCCCCCCCCAAAAAATAAATTTTAAAAATCGTACATAAATCGGGCAGCGCCTCCTGACGTGGTATTTAAGCACCAGATTATAGAAATTCACATCGAGGGTTCGATTCCTGTTCAGGGTAGCCGTGCTGATGACGGCTCATAGCCAGAAACACGTGTCCATGGATTTCTTTTATGTACGTAAAAATAAATTAATTAATATATATATATATATATATATATATATATATATATATATATATATATATATATATATATATACATATATAAAAGAGGGTAGTGCAGTTCCAACAAGAAAAAAGTATATATGTAAAGGAGTAAGGCTACCAACATTTGTAAAATGTTTTTTCCAACATTTATTATTTTGTTATTTTATCATTTTATAATTTTATATAACGCGTCTAAGCGGTTGTCCGCTTTCATCAAATATATATATATATATATATATATATATATATATATATATGTAGTCTAAAGAAGCTTTGAGTTATTTTAAACAAAAAGACAAAAAAAAGGAAAATGCAGTGTAAATTCCCACAGAAACTAACTAAATCCAAAATAGTGCAGACTTAACATTCGTTGGAAAATTCATAAATAAATAAAATATATAATAGTAAGTAAATAAAATAAAAAGGGGGATTAAGTATCTAACAGTGAAAAAAAAACAGAATACCTTAACGTAAGCATCTAATAATAACACGGGGATCATCAGCTGTTTACCATGTAACTGTTTCGTAGATTTACAAACATATATATATATATATATATATATATATATATATATGTATTCATTAATAAATGTTTACGTACATAAAAGAAATCCATGTAATCCGGTCCTGAATGTATGTGTATATATTTATGATCCCTAAATTAAAGTTTAAAATTTAATAAAATAAAAAATTTAAAAAACAAATAAAAATAAATAAATAATAATAACAAAAATATAAATAAATAAATAAATAAATTAAATAAATTTAAATACATTTATTCTAGGAATATTATACCTTTAAAATAAATATGTATTTAGAAATTTAGACTTTATATGTATATATGTGTGTATATTTTTTATCTCTTTATCCTCCCCCTCCCATCCCTTTCCAACGGTTTCCTCCTACTCTCATGATGTTAATTCTTTCCACAATTGATTTAAATTTTTTCAAGTTTAAATCCTAACCATTTTAATCCTAACCGTTTTAATCATAATTTTAATTCTAACTATTTTCTGTTTTCAGAGTTACCTCCCTTTGACCGTTCGTATTCTCATAACGGCCCAAATTTAAATTTAGAATTGAACAAATAAAGAAAAAAAGTTAATAAATCAAATCAAATAAAAAATTATAAAATTATAATAATTAGTATATAAATAAACAAATATTAATAAGATGATAACTTTAGCTGAATAATTATATAATTAAATTATGATAGGAATAATTAACATTTTCTGCGTACCTACTCTTTATTCTCTGCTGTATTCTGTCAACAACAGTTGATGATTGCATCTCGTTCGTTCGTTTTTTCGACCACTCGGTCGTTAATTTTTGGTCTTTTGATAATGAAAGTTTTTCTTTCGAGAATTTAAGATTACTTTATTCCAGAACTTTATTTGCCTGACAGTAACCACTTTTTTATTTACTGTTCCGGTATTTAATCTGTTTTACGTGAAATATTAATAAATTGATTTGAGATTCTGTTGTCACTTCTCGTTTGTTTTTGTTCACCTTCTCCACCTTCCGGTACCTATATCACATTGCTCCAGCCTCGGATTACAAACCTACACTTATATTTACCAGCAATGCTTCAAGCAAATTACAATCTCCTTATATATATATATATATATATATATATATATATATATATATATATATATATATGGCAGATGACTGATGGAAGCAGTAAGCCAGTTTTATAATTAAAGTTCAAGAAAACCCAGCCTTAGGCCTGCTCTTTCAGCTTGAAACATAATGGATCGGAATTTCTATAAAATTATGAATAACAAAATATATAGGTCTTATAAAATAATCGAACACTCTACTGAATTTCTTTTCATCCAACGGAACACAGACACACATATATATATAAATGTTATATATATATATATATATATATATATATATATATATATATATAAGCTGAGTCAATGAAAAATAGTTAGACCTGTAAATGGAAACAGATCAATATCTCTAGTTGTTCAGTAAAAGGAGTATTTAGTAAATAAAAATATTTATTCTTCTTCTCTTTCAATTGCATTCCTTAAGCCAGGCTTTTCAAAGATCAAAATCTTATCATCAGAGGAAGTAGTGATTGATTAGTTGACAGATAAGAACAGTCAATATTCAAAATTTGGAAAAAGTTTTTTTTTTTAAGTTCTTTTTAAAATGTTTTTAAAAGTTCAAACGGGTGTGTTTCAATGTAAATGAAAGTCACCAAACACGGAGATCCAAGTGGTATATATATATATATATATATATATATATATATATATATATATATATATATATATATATATATATATATATATAAAAATATAAGACTAAAAGTATATTTTTAGAGAATTTAACCTATAGTGAAATGTTTTAAGCTCAATATACTTCCTTCATTTATATATATATATATATATATATATATATATATATATATATATATATATATATATATTAGAAGACCCTTTCAGGTAAAATTGAAAGTCGAATACTGTCGGAAAGATTAAAAATAAACATTCACTTAACAACCTCAGTGCAATGCTCCGACCCTGTCGTTGAGTACTATCGAATGTTTAAATATTTATACTCGCCGCTTTCAGTGTAAATATCACTTAATTTCTTTGGTTTCACGTGACAATCTCTCGCAGCCTAATGGGACTAGGTGAACGCTTACACATTTAAGGTGTCTCTGTAAACTGGGTTCGCGCCCTATAACTGTCTGAGATTGTTATTTCCATGCACACACAAATATATATATATATATATATGTTACACCGGCCGTTCTTACACAGGAGAAACTACACCGGTTGTCACTATAAATAGTGCGAGTCACCAGAAGACAAAGCACAGTCTTGTAACTGTCTAGCCAAGAGCTAGTCAGTTTCTTACTTTGTTAATACACTTGTTAAACCAACCCTCGACTTGACTTCCTTTATTTATTATTTTCTGTGGGATAACTTCACAACAATATATATATATATATATATAAATGTATATTTTGGCTCGGTAACATAAGTGATGGAATCACCAAACAAATCTCTTTGCCTGTACAACAATATTACTTTGCCGCGAATACACGTGTTGTTCGTTTCTTCACCAGACCCATTTTGTCATAGATATGAAAAGATGATCTTCCCACCATAATAATTCTATTACTTATTTATTTAAACGTAGTTGCAATTTGCACTATGTTGGGCGTACATCGCAAAGATTGGACATCCGGATCAAACAACACATGCCCATAAAATATAATTTAATATTATATATATATATATATGTATATATATATAATTATCAATAATTATTTGTTATTATTTATTATCTATGTACGTGTACGTTTCGTCCTTAATAATCGGGACTCATCAGCATAGAGATATTACTATTCACTACCGGTCATGCGATTCGAAACCCCGAATTACGAGTATATTACAACTCAAATCCGACGCCTGGACCACTGGGCCCGTTGAACAGCGAATAAACGGTGATAATTTTAACATTTTATGCGGCGACTTGACGTCATCGAGCGTTCGACCTTTTAAATGAAAGGAACGATGCATTTAAAGCTAACGACGTCATGCTGTGTTAATACTACACTTACAGTGCTCTACTAGACGGGTGTTTCTAGCAGCTACAAATAATAAATATTTGTTATTGTTTATTATGTATGTACGTATACGTTTCGTCCTTAATAATCGGGACTAATATATATATATATGTATAGAGAGAGAGAGAGAGAGAGATAGATAGATAGATAGATAGATAGATAGATAGATAGATAGATAGATAGATAGATAGATAGATAGATAGATAGAAAAGCAAGAGAATAATAGGTTTGCAGAAGCTATTGTCTTTTTGAACGTGACCAAACAGCCCATAAATGACTAGTCACATCGATATGTTTCACTTGCTTATCACCTGAGGTCGGGGTAAAAAAGAACATTCTCTCAATATACCTTTGTTGATTGGTCGATAAAATTCTCATTGCCGTTTTGTGATTGGTTGATAATTCAGTTTTCTGTTCTTGTGTTGTTCAAATTGCTGGCTTTGTGATTGGCCCATAAATCCCCTCTGACCGTTCCAGAGATTGCACAATAACAATCTTCTATGGCGTTTTTCTTTTGTGTGGTCTCGATGTTCTTGGCCGAGAACTCATTTTCGATGCGAGACCTACACTGTGTGCAAGTGTGTGACCAGCAGAGATGAAAAAGAATGAAAACTAGACACCGACTGCAAAATCAAACGAAAGTGAAACAAACCATCGGCCAATTCTTGCCAATTCGATTTCATCCCTCCCTGGTTATCAGAGGATCAACATAAGATCTATCTTCATGCTCTCACCGTGCAAAATTGTGTTTGGGACGGCTATCGGGGTCAACAGATTTCAGCTATCGTCTTATTGTTTCCTATTTTTCTGTCTCCATCTTCTTCTCACTCTTCATCCCTCTTTCCCTATCTTCATCTTCTCCCTCTTCAATCTCTCTTTCTCTAGCTCCACCTTCTTCTCACTCTTCATCCCTCTTTCCCTATCTTCATCTTCTCCCTCTTCAATCTCTCTTTCTCTAGCTCCATCTTCTTCTCACTCTTCATTCCTCTTTCCCTATCTTCATCTTCTCCCTCTTCAATCTCTCTTTCTCTAGCTCCATCTTCTTCTCACTCTTCATCCCTCTTTTCCTATCTTCATCTTCTCCCTCTTCGATCTCTCTTTCTCAGCTATCGTCTTATTGTTTCCTATTTTTCTGTCTCCATCTTCTTCTCACTCTTCATCCCTCTTTCCCTATCTTCATCTTCTCCCTCTTCAATCTCTCTTTCTTTAGCTCCATCTTCTTCTCACTCTTCATCCCTCTTTCCCTATCTTCATCTTCTCCCTCTTCAATCTCTTTTTCTCAGCTATCGTCTTATTGTTTCCTATTTTCTGTCTCCATCTTCTTCTCACTCTTCATCCCTCTTTCCCTATCTTCATCTTCTCCCTCTTCAATCTCTCTTTCTCAGCTATCGTCTTATTGTTTCCTATTTTTCTGTCTCCATCTTCTTCTCCCTCTTCGTCCCTCTTTCCCTATCTTAATCTTCTCCCTCTTCAATCTCTCTTTCTCTAGCTCCATCTTCTTCTCACTCTTCATCCCTCTTTCCCTATCTTCATCTTCTCCCTCTTCAATCTCTCTTTCTCTAGCTCCATCTTCTTCTCACTCTTCATCCCTCTTTCCCTATCTTCATCTTCTCCCTCTTCAATCTCTCTTTCTCTAGCTCCATCTTCTTCTCACTCTTCATCCCTCTTTCCCTATCTTCATCTTCTCCCTCTTCAATCTCTCTTTCTCTAGCTCCATCTTCTTCTCACTCTTCATCCCTCTTTCCCTATCTTCATCTTCTCCCTCTTCAATCTCTCTTTCTCAGCTATCGTCTTATTGTTTCCTATTTTCTGTCTCCATCTTCTTCTCACTCTTCATCCCTCTTTCCCTATCTTCGTCTTCTCCATCTTCAATCTCTCTTTCTCTAGCTCCATCTTCCTCTCCCTCTTCATCCCTCTTTCCCTATCTTCATCTTCTCCCTCTTCAATCTCTCTTTCTCTAGCTCCATCTTCTTCTCACTCTTCATCCCTCTTTCCCTATCTTCATCTTCTCCATCTTCAATCTCTCTTTCTCTAGCTCCATCTTCTTCTCACTCTTCATCCCTCTTTCCCTATCTTCATCTTCTCCCTCTTCAATCTCTCTTTCTCATCTATCGTCTTATTGTTTCCTATTTTCTGTCTCCATCTTCTTCTCACTCTTCATCCCTCTTTCCCTATCTTCATCTTCTCCCTCTTCAATCTCTCTTTCTCAGCTATCGTCTCATTGTTTCCTATTTTCTGTCTCCATCTTCTTCTCACTCTTCATCCCTCTTTCCCTATCTTCATCTTCTCCCTCTTCAATCTCTCTTTCTCTAGCTCCATCTTCTTCTCACTCTTCATCCCTCTTTCCCTATCTTCATCTCCTCCCTCTTCAATCTCTCTTTCTCTAGCTCCATCTTCTTCTCACTCTTCATCCCTCTTTCCCTATCTTCATCTTCTCCCTCTTCAATCTCTCTTTCTCTAGCTCCATCTTCTTCTCACTCTTCATCCCTCTTTCCCTATCTTCATCTTCTCCCTCTTCAATCTCTCTTTCTCTAGCTCCATCTTCTTCTCACTCTTCATCCCTCTTTCCCTATCTTCATCTTCTCCCTCTTCAATCTCTCTTTCTCAGCTATCGTCTTATTGTTTCCTATTTTCTGTCTCCATCTTCTTCTCACTCTTCATCCCTCTTTCCCTATCTTCATCTTCTCCCTCTTCAATCTCTCTTTCTCAGCTATCGTCTTATTGTTTCCTATTTTCTGTCTCCATCTTCTTCTCACTCTTCATCCCTCTTTCCCTATCTTCATCTTCTCCCTCTTCAATCTCTCTTTCTCAGCTATCGTCTTATTGTTTCCTATTTTTTGTTTCCATCTTCTTCTCACTCTTCATCCCTCTTTCCCTATCTTCATCTTCTCCCTCTTCAATCTCTCTTTCTCATCTATCGTCTTATTGTTTCCTATTTTTTGTTTCCATCTTCTTCTCACTCTTCATCCCTCTTTCCCTATCTTCATCTTCTCCCTCTTCAATCTCTCTTTCTCATCTATCGTCTTATTGTTTCCTATTTTCTGTCTCCATCTTCTTCTCACTCTTCATCCCTCTTTCCCTATCTTCATCTTCTCCCTCTTCAATCTCTCTTTCTCAGCTATCGTCTTATTGTTTCCTATTTTCTGTCTCCATCTTCTTCTCACTCTTCGTCCCTCTTTCCCTATCTTCATCTTCTCCCTCTTCAATCTCTTTTTCTCAGCTATCGTCTTATTGTTTCCTATTTTTTGTTTCCATCTTCTTCTCACTCTTCATCCCTCTTTCCCTATCTTCATCTTCTCCCTCTTCAATCTCTTTTTCTCAGCTATCGTCTTATTGTTTCCTATTTTCTGTCTCCATCTTCTTCTCACTCTTCATCCCTCTTTCCCTATCTTCATCTTCTCCCTCTTCAATCTCTCTTTCTCAGCTATCGTCTTATTGTTTCCTATTTTTCTGTCTCCATCTTCTTCTCCCTCTTCGTCCCTCTTTCCCTATCTTAATCTTCTCCCTCTTCAATCTCTCTTTCTCTAGCTCCATCTTCTTCTCACTCTTCATCCCTCTTTCCCTATCTTCATCTTCTCCCTCTTCAATCTCTCTTTCTCTAGCTCCATCTTCTTCTCACTCTTCATCCCTCTTTCCCTATCTTCATCTTCTCCCTCTTCAATCTCTCTTTCTCTAGCTCCATCTTCTTCTCACTCTTCATCCCTCTTTCCCTATCTTCATCTTCTCCCTCTTCAATCTCTCTTTCTCTAGCTCCATCTTCTTCTCACTCTTCATCCCTCTTTCCCTATCTTCATCTTCTCCCTCTTCAATCTCTCTTTCTCAGCTATCGTCTTATTGTTTCCTATTTTCTGTCTCCATCTTCTTCTCACTCTTCATCCCTCTTTCCCTATCTTCGTCTTCTCCATCTTCAATCTCTCTTTCTCTAGCTCCATCTTCCTCTCCCTCTTCATCCCTCTTTCCCTATCTTCATCTTCTCCCTCTTCAATCTCTCTTTCTCTAGCTCCATCTTCTTCTCACTCTTCATCCCTCTTTCCCTATCTTCATCTTCTCCATCTTCAATCTCTCTTTCTCTAGCTCCATCTTCTTCTCACTCTTCATCCCTCTTTCCCTATCTTCATCTTCTCCCTCTTCAATCTCTCTTTCTCATCTATCGTCTTATTGTTTCCTATTTTCTGTCTCCATCTTCTTCTCACTCTTCATCCCTCTTTCCCTATCTTCATCTTCTCCCTCTTCAATCTCTCTTTCTCAGCTATCGTCTCATTGTTTCCTATTTTCTGTCTCCATCTTCTTCTCACTCTTCATCCCTCTTTCCCTATCTTCATCTTCTCCCTCTTCAATCTCTCTTTCTCTAGCTCCATCTTCTTCTCACTCTTCATCCCTCTTTCCCTATCTTCATCTCCTCCCTCTTCAATCTCTCTTTCTCTAGCTCCATCTTCTTCTCACTCTTCATCCCTCTTTCCCTATCTTCATCTTCTCCCTCTTCAATCTCTCTTTCTCTAGCTCCATCTTCTTCTCACTCTTCATCCCTCTTTCCCTATCTTCATCTTCTCCCTCTTCAATCTCTCTTTCTCTAGCTCCATCTTCTTCTCACTCTTCATCCCTCTTTCCCTATCTTCATCTTCTCCCTCTTCAATCTCTCTTTCTCAGCTATCGTCTTATTGTTTCCTATTTTCTGTCTCCATCTTCTTCTCACTCTTCATCCCTCTTTCCCTATCTTCATCTTCTCCCTCTTCAATCTCTCTTTCTCAGCTATCGTCTTATTGTTTCCTATTTTCTGTCTCCATCTTCTTCTCACTCTTCATCCCTCTTTCCCTATCTTCATCTTCTCCCTCTTCAATCTCTCTTTCTCAGCTATCGTCTTATTGTTTCCTATTTTTTGTTTCCATCTTCTTCTCACTCTTCATCCCTCTTTCCCTATCTTCATCTTCTCCCTCTTCAATCTCTCTTTCTCATCTATCGTCTTATTGTTTCCTATTTTTTGTTTCCATCTTCTTCTCACTCTTCATCCCTCTTTCCCTATCTTCATCTTCTCCCTCTTCAATCTCTCTTTCTCATCTATCGTCTTATTGTTTCCTATTTTCTGTCTCCATCTTCTTCTCACTCTTCATCCCTCTTTCCCTATCTTCATCTTCTCCCTCTTCAATCTCTCTTTCTCAGCTATCGTCTTATTGTTTCCTATTTTCTGTCTCCATCTTCTTCTCACTCTTCATCCCTCTTTCCCTATCTTCATCTTCTCCCTCTTCAATCTCTCTTTCTCAGCTATCGTCTTATTGTTTCCTATTTTCTGTCTCCATCTTCTTCTCCATCTTCATCCCTCTTTCCCTATCTTCATCTTCTCCCTCTTCAATCTCTCTTTCTCAGCTATCGTCTTATTGTTTCCTATTTTCTGTCTCCATCTTCTTCTCCATCTTCATCCCTCTTTCCCTATCTTCATCTTCTCCCTCTTCAATCTCTCTTTCTCAGCTATCGTCTTATTGTTTCCTATTTTCTGTCTCCATCTTCTTCTCACTCTTCATCCCTCTTTCCCTATCTTCATCTTCTCCCTCTTCAATCTCTCTTTCTCTAGCTCCATCTTCTTCTCACTCTTCATCCCTCTTACCCTATCTTCATCTTCTCCCTCTTCAATCTCTCTTTCTCTAGCTCCATCTTCTTCTCACTCTTCATCCCTCTTTCCCTATCTTCATCTTCTCCCTCTTCAATCTCTCTTTCTCAGCTATCGTCTTATTGTTTCCTATTTTCTGTCTCCATCTTCTTCTCCATCTTCATCCCTCTTTCCCTATCTTCATCTTCTCCCTCTTCAATCTCTCTTTCTCAGCTATCGTCTTATTGTTTCCTATTTTCTGTCTCCATCTTCTTCTCCATCTTCATCCCTCTTTCCCTATCTTAATCTTCTCCCTCTTCAATCTCTCTTTCTCAGCTATCGTCTTATTGTTTCCTATTTTCTGTCTCCATCTTCTTCTCACTCTTCATCCCTCTTTCCCTATCTTCATCTTCTCCCTCTTCAATCTCTCTTTCTCTAGCTCCATCTTCTTCTCACTCTTCATCCCTCTTACCCTATCTTCATCTTCTCCCTCTTCAATCTCTCTTTCTCTAGCTCCATCTTCTTCTCACTCTTCATCCCTCTTTCCCTATCTTCATCTTCTCCCTCTTCAATCTCTCTTTCTCAGCTATCGTCTTATTGTTTCCTATTTTCTGTCTCCATCTTCTTCTCACTCTTCATCCCTCTTTCCCTATCTTCATCTTCTCCCTCTTCAATCTCTCTTTCTCTAGCTCCATCTTCTTCTCACTCTTCATCCCTCTTACCCTATCTTCATCTTCTCCCTCTTCAATCTCTCTTTCTCTAGCTCCATCTTCTTCTCACTCTTCATCCCTCTTTCCCTATCTTAATCTTCTCCCTCTTCAATCTCTCTTTCTCAGCTATCGTCTTATTGTTTCCTATTTTCTGTCTCCATCTTCTTCTCACTCTTCATCCCTCTTTCCTTATCTTCATCTTCTCCCTCTTCAATCTCTCTTTCTCTGTCTCCATCTTCTTCTCACTCTTCATCCCTCTTTCCCTATCTTCATCTTCTCCCTCTTCAATCTCTCTTTCTCAGCTATCGTCTTATTGTTTCCTATTTTCTGTCTCCATCTTCTTCTCACTCTTCATCCCTCTTTCCCTATCTTCATCTTCTCCCTCTTCAATCTCTCTTTCTCTAGCTCCATCTTCTTCTCACTCTTCATCCCTCTTACCCTATCTTCATCTTCTCCCTCTTCAATCTCTCTTTCTCTAGCTCCATCTTCTTCACACTCTTCATCCCTCTTTCCCTATCTTCATCTTCTCCCTCTTCAATCTCTCTTTCTCTAGCTCCATCTTCTTCTCACTCTTCATCCCTCTTTCCCTATCTTCATCTTCTCCCTCTTCAATCTCTCTTTCTCAGCTATCGTCTTATTGTTTCCTATTTTCTGTCTCCATCTTCTTCTCCATCTTCATCCCTCTTTCCCTATCTTCATCTTCTCCCTCTTCAATCTCTCTTTCTCTAGCTCCATCTTCTTCTCACTCTTCATCCCTCTTTCCCTATCTTCATCTTCTCCCTCTTCAATCTCTCTTTCTCTAGCTCCATCTTCTTCTCACTCTTCATCCCTCTTTCCCTATCTTCATCTTCTCCCTCTTCAATCTCTCTTTCTCAGCTATCGTCTTATTGTTTCCTATTTTCTGTCTCCATCTTCTTCTCACTCTTCATCCCTCTTTCCCTATCTTCATCTTCTCCCTCTTCAATCTCTCTTTCTCTAGCTCCATCTTCTTCTCACTCTTCATCCCTCTTTCCCTATCTTCATCTTCTCCCTCTTCAATCTCTCTTTCTCTAGCTCCATCTTCTTCTCACTCTTCATCCCTCTTTCCCTATCTTCATCTTCTCCCTCTTCAATCTCTCTTTCTCTAGCTCCATCTTCTTCTCACTCTTCATCCCTCTTTCCCTATCTTCATCTTCTCCCTCTTCAATCTCTCTTTCTCTAGCTCCATCTCCTTCTCCCTCTTCATCCCTCTTTCCCTATCTTCATCTTCTCCCTCTTCAATCTCTCTTTCTCAGCTATCGTCTTATTGTTTCCTATTTTCTGTCTCCATCTTCTTCTCACTCTTCATCCCTCTTTCCCTATCTTCATCTTCTCCCTCTTCAATCTCTCTTTCTCTAGCTCCATCTCCTTCTCCCTCTTCATCCCTCTTTCCCTATCTTCATCTTCTCCCTCTTCAATCTCTCTTTCTCTAGCTCCATCTTCTTCTCACTCTTAATCCCTCTTTCCCTATCTTCATCTTCTCCCTCTTCAATCTCTCTTTCTCTAGCTCCATCTCCTTCTCACTCTTCATCCCTCTTTCCCTATCTTCATCTTCTCCCTCTTCAATCTCTCTTTCTCTAGCTCCATCTTCTTCTCCCTCTTCATCCCTCTTTCCCTATCTTCATCTTCTCCCTCTTCAATCTCTCTTTCTCTAGCTCCATCTTCTTCTCACTCTTCATCCCTCTTTCCCTATCTTCATCTTCTCCCTCTTCAATCTCTCTTTCTCTAGCTCCATCTTCTTCTCACTCTTAATCCCTCTTTCCCTATCTTCATCTTCTCCCTCTTCAATCTCTCTTTCTCTAGCTCCATCTCCTTCTCACTCTTCATCCCTCTTTCCCTATCTTCATCTTCTCCCTCTTCAATCTCTCTTTCTCTAGCTCCATCTTCTTCTCCCTCTTCATCCCTCTTTCCCTATCTTCATCTTCTCCCTCTTCAATCTCTCTTTCTCTAGCTCCATCTTCTTCTCCCTCTTCATCCCTCTTTCCCTATCTTCATCTTCTCCCTCTTCAATCTCTCTTTCTCTAGCTCCATCTCCTTCTCACTCTTCATCCCTCTTTCCCTATCTTCATCTTCTCCCTCTTCAATCTCTCTTTCTCTAGCTCCATCTCCTTCTCACTCTTCATCCCTCTTTCCCTATCTTCATCTTCTCCCTCTTCAATCTCTCTTTCTCTAGCTCCATCTTCTTCTCACTCTTCATCCCTCTTTCCCTATCTTCATCTTCTCCCTCTTCAATCTCTCTTTCTCTAGCTCCATCTCCTTCTCACTCTTCATCCCTCTTTCCCTATCTTCATCTTCTCCCTCTTCAATCTCTCTTTCTCTAGCTCCATCTTCTTCTCACTATTCATCCCTCTTTCCCTATCTTCATCTTCTCCCTCTTCAATCTCTCTTTCTCTAGCTCCATCTCCTTCTCACTCTTCATCCCTCTTTCCCTATCTTCATCTTCTCCCTCTTCAATCTCTCTTTCTCTAGCTCCATCTTCTTCTCACTCTTCATCCCTCTTTCCCTATCTTCATCTTCTCCCTCTTCAATCTCTCTTTCTCTAGCTCCATCTTCTTCTCACTCTTCATCCCTCTTTCCCTATCTTCATCTTCTCCCTCTTCAATCTCTCTTTCTCTAGCTCCATCTCCTTCTCACTCTTCATCCCTCTTTCCCTATCTTCATCTTCTCCCTCTTCAATCTCTCTTTCTCTAGCTCCATCTTCTTCTCACTCTTCATCCCTCTTTCCCTATCTTCATCTTCTCCCTCTTCAATCTCTCTTTCTCTAGCTCCATCTCCTTCTCACTCTTCATCCCTCTTTCCCTATCTTCATCTTCTCCCTCTTCAATCTCTCTTTCTCTAGCTCCATCTCCTTCTCACTCTTCATCCCTCTTTCCCTATCTTCATCTTCTCCCTCTTCAATCTCTCTTTCTCTAGCTCCATCTCCTTCTCACTCTTCATCCCTCTTTCCCTATCTTCATCTTCTCCCTCTTCAATCTCTCTTTCTCTAACTCCATCTTCTTCTCACTCTTCATCCCTCTTTCCCTATCTTCATCTTCTCCCTCTTCAATCTCTCTTTCTCAGCTATCGTCTTATTGTTTCCTATTTTTCTGTCTCCATCTTCTTCTCACTCTTCATCCCTCTTTCCCTATCTTCATCTTCTCCCTCTTCAATCTCTCTTTCTCTAGCTCCATCTTCTTCTCACTCTTCATCCCTCTTTCCCTATCTTCATCTTTTCCCTCTTCAATCTCTCTTTCTCTAGCTCCATCTTCTTCTCACTCTTCATCCCTCTTTCCCTATCTTCATCTTCTCCCTCTTCAATCTCTCTTTCTCTAGCTCCATCTCCTTCTAACTCTTCATCCCTCTTTCCCTATCTTCATCTTCTCCCTCTTCAATCTCTCTTTCTCTAGCTCCATCTTCTTCTCACTCTTCATCCCTCTTTCCCTATCTTCATCTTCTCCCTCTTCAATCTCTCTTTCTCTAGCTCCATCTCCTTCTCACTCTTCATCCCTCTTTCCCTATCTTCATCTTCTCCCTCTTCAATCTCTCTTTCTCTAGCTCCATCTTCTTCTCACTCTTCATCCCTCTTTCCCTATCTTCATCTTCTCCCTCTTCAATCTCTCTTTCTCAGCTATCGTCTTATTGTTTCCTATTTTCTGTTTACATCTTCTTCTCACTCTTCATCCCTCTTTCCCTATCTTCATCTTCTCCATCTTCAATCTCTCTTTCTCTAGCTCCATCTTCTTCTCACTCTTCATCCCTCTTTCCCTATCTTCATCTTCTCCCTCTTCAATCTCTCTTTCTCAGCTATCGTCTTATTGTTTCCTATTTTCTGTCTCCATCTTCTTCTCACTCTTCATCCCTCTTTCCCTATCTTCATCTTCTCCATCTTCAATCTCTCTTTCTCTAGCTCCATCTTCTTCTCACTCTTCATCCCTCTTTCCCTATCTTCATCTTCTCCCTCTTCAATCTCTCTTTCTCTAGCTCCATCTTCTTCTCACTCTTCATCCCTCTTTCCCTATCTTCATCTTCTCCCTCTTCAATCTCTCTTTCTCTAGCTCCATCTTCTTCTCACTCTTCATCCCTCTTTCCCTATCTTCATCTTCTCCATCTTCAATCTCTCTTTCTCTAGCTCCATCTTCTTCTCACTCTTCATCCCTCTTTCGCTATCTTCATCTTCTCCCTCTTCAATCTCTCTTTCTCTAGCTCCATCTTCTTCTCACTCTTCATCCCTCTTTCCCTATCTTCATCTTCTCCCTCTTCAATCTCTCTTTCTCTAGCTCCATCTCCTTCTAACTCTTCATCCCTCTTTCCCTATCTTCATCTTCTCCCTCTTCAATCTCTCTTTCTCTAGCTCCATCTTCTTCTCACTCTTCATCCCTCTTTCCCTATCTTCATCTTCTCCCTCTTCAATCTCTCTTTCTCTAGCTCCATCTCCTTCTCACTCTTCATCCCTCTTTCCCTATCTTCATCTTCTCCCTCTTCAATCTCTCTTTCTCTAGCTCCATCTTCTTCTCACTCTTCATCCCTCTTTCCCTATCTTCATCTTCTCCCTCTTCAATCTCTCTTTCTCAGCTATCGTCTTATTGTTTCCTATTTTTCTGTCTCCATCTTCTTCTCACTCTTCATCCCTCTTTCCCTATCTTCATCTTCTCCCTCTTCAATCTCTCTTTCTCTAGCTCCATCTTCTTCTCACTCTTCATCCCTCTTTCCCTATCTTCATCTTCTCCCTCTTCAATCTCTCTTTCTCTAGCTCCATCTTCTTCTCACTCTTCATCCCTCTTTCCCTATCTTCATCTTCTCCCTCTTCAATCTCTCTTTCTCTAGCTCCATCTCCTTCTAACTCTTCATCCCTCTTTCCCTATCTTCATCTTCTCCCTCTTCAATCTCTCTTTCTCTAGCTCCATCTTCTTCTCACTCTTCATCCCTCTTTCCCTATCTTCATCTTCTCCCTCTTCAATCTCTCTTTCTCTAGCTCCATCTCCTTCTCACTCTTCATCCCTCTTTCCCTATCTTCATCTTCTCCCTCTTCAATCTCTCTTTCTCTAGCTCCATCTTCTTCTCACTCTTCATCCCTCTTTCCCTATCTTCATCTTCTCCCTCTTCAATCTCTCTTTCTCAGCTATCGTCTTATTGTTTCCTATTTTCTGTTTACATCTTCTTCTCACTCTTCATCCCTCTTTCCCTATCTTCATCTTCTCCATCTTCAATCTCTCTTTCTCTAGCTCCATCTTCTTCTCACTCTTCATCCCTCTTTCCCTATCTTCATCTTCTCCCTCTTCAATCTCTCTTTCTCAGCTATCGTCTTATTGTTTCCTATTTTCTGTCTCCATCTTCTTCTCACTCTTCATCCCTCTTTCCCTATCTTCATCTTCTCCATCTTCAATATCTCTTTCTCTAGCTCCATCTTCTTCTTACTCTTCATCCCTCTTTCCCTATCTTCATCTTCTCCCTCTTCAATCTCTCTTTCTCTAGCTCCATCTTCTTCTCACTCTTCATCCCTCTTTCCCTATCTTCATCTTCTCCCTCTTCAATCTCTCTTTCTCTAGCTCCATCTTCTTCTCACTCTTCATCCCTCTTTCCCTATCTTCATCTTCTCCATCTTCAATCTCTCTTTCTCTAGCTCCATCTTCTTCTCACTCTTCATCCCTCTTTCGCTATCTTCATCTTCTCCCTCTTCAATCTCTCTTTCTCTAGCTCCATCTTCTTCTCACTCTTCATCCCTCTTTCCCTATCTTCATCTTCTCCATTTTCAATCTCTCTTTCTCTAGCTCCATCTTCTTCTCACTCTTCATCCCTCTTTCCCTATCTTCATCTTCTCTCTCTTCAATCTCTCTTTCTCTAGCTCCATCTTCTTCTCACTCTTCATCCCTCTTTCCCTATCGTCATCTTCTCCCTCTTCAATCTCTCTTTCTCTAGCTCCATCTTCTTCTCACTCTTCATCCCTCTTTCCCTATCTTCATCTTCTCCATCTTCTTCCCCCCTCTTCATATCTCCCTCCTCTATCTCTATAAACATAAAGTTATGTTTCTCCTTTACACCGTAAAGATTTCTGAAAAACAAATATGGAGAATTTTCGTATATTTAGAATCTCTCTCGCGGATTAATTAATGGGTGTTTTACCGAGGTATTTGACAATGGATCTTTTTTTGTGATTTTATCTTTCTGCTGGAATTTTTGATTTTAGACATTGCATTTAATGTGTGTTTTTTTTTGCATATTGTATTCAAGAGTCTCTAGTGTTTAAAAAATGTCGTTTATTGTATGACGTAGAATAAACAGTCGTAAACGAGCAGTAAATAACTATAAGCATTTGTGTCTGCTCGACAGACAGCACTTTTTATAGATGAGCGAAGAAAACAAATAAATAACGTAAATAAAGAAGAAACGAAAAAAGTAGTTATAGCAGTAGGATCAAAATTGCGAAGGAAATAAATAAGTAACGTAAATAAAGAAGAAACGAAAAAAGTAGTTGTAGCAGCAGGATCAAAATTGCGAAGGAAATAAAGAAGAAACAAAAAAAGTAGTTATAGCAACACTATTTAAACGGCGAAATAAATAAATAAATGACGTAAATAAAGAAGAAACAAAAATGTAGTTAACGCAGCAGGATCAAAATGACGAAGGAAATATATAAATGACGTAAATAAAGAAGAGACGAAAAACAGTAGTTGCAGCAGCAGGATCAAAAGCATGACGGAAATAAATAAATGACGTAAATTAAGAAGAAACAACAAAGTAGTTGTAACAGCAATATCAAAATGATGAAGAACATAAATAAATGATGTAAATAAAGAAGAAACGAAAAAAGTAGTTGTAACAACAATATTAAAATGATGAAGAATAAATAAATGACGTAAATAAAGAAGACACGAAGAAAGTAGTTGCATTAGCAAGATCAAAAGGTTGAAGGAAATAAATAAATGACGTAAATAAATGAATAAAAATTACTTATAGCAGCGGGATCAAAATGGCGAAGGAAATTAATAAACGACGTAAATAAAGAAGAAACGAAGAAAGTAGTTGCAGCGGCAGGATCAAAAAGATGGAATTAATTAATAAATAAATGTCGTAAATAAACAAGAAAATGAGAACTTAAAAATTATAAACCATTATAAAAATGTTATTATAGTGTTCACAGCTTTGAGCAGAAGTACATGAGGGTCGAGATTCATTATCCGGCAACGACGGGTTATCTTCTAGTGTTTTTTTCTTCAAAACTGATGCGTGCCAGAGTAATCCACCTACTGACCGACAGACAGCGCTTCTTATAGATAAGCAAAGACGCATCTGAATAACACATTTAACACGTACAGATTCTAGAGAGAAATATAAAGCCACCGTAAATCTATTCTTTTTTTTTTAACATTATCATAAAAAGAGCTAAGAAAAAAAAATGGCGGAATTGGACCGGCTTCATTAAGTTAAATGAAACGTGTCCGAAATGAGTTTAGATTTCAGAGTTATTGTAACATCAGGAGTTTTGAATGCATTGCTCGCTTGCAAGTATCGCGATACTAAAAAAAAAAATGGTGCTTGGAAATGGCTCTGGACGAAGTTCCGGTTGGTTGATACTCGTCGATGTGACCATTCACCTTTCGTTTCCAAGTCTATTCTCTGATCTTCAGGACCTAGATACGTTCTACGGCCCGATGGAGAGATCAGTAAAAGTCAAGAAAATATGAAAAAGGTGTCGGTTTTCCTGTTATTTTTATGTTCTCTCTTTTTTATTTATGTTATTTATTTATTTCTATTTTTGATGGTTTGTTTCTAGTAAATAGTTTTATCGAAGATTAGGGCATGTGGTCGGCCATTTTCAAAAACAAAGCTAACAATTCTTATCCGACCATTCAGTGAACGAGGTCAGCGAGGTCATTCTGATAATCTAATTATGTCAAGTCCTCTGTAAGGGCTACACACAATCAGAGAGATGAAAAAAATCCCTTTTATATATCTCCCTCTCTCTCTCTCTCTCTCTCTCTCTATATATATATATATATATATATATATATCTATATATATATAAAGTTAAGTATATGTTTATATATTTCTATGTATAAAATACACTTCTAAACTAATTAACTGATCATTATGAATTTTGCAATGTAACTGTGAGGTGTGAGAGTCAATAATATGGGCTATATTTACATTATTTTAGTTCAACGCAAAAACGTGAAATTAGAGTAGAACCTCTCCGTGAAAATTCTGATGCCTCCGATATTTCTGAAATTTTTAACAAACGTATGAAACATCAGTTTATAATAGTAGTAAGTTTTTGAAAGGCTGTGGGCAATGCAATTCCGGGTAAGATGCAAGTTGAAAGGAAAGGAACAAAAACAATAACAATAAATCGAATACGATATAAGACTTACTATTTATTTTTCCTTTTTTTTCCTTTTTTATTTTCTTACATAACAGCAAGAGTGTTTTAGCTGTTCGTGTGATGTCCGGGTGATTAAAAATCACTATTTGATATTTCGGGAAAAGACATCCCTTTTTCAAAAATAATTAGACCAGAAGAAGAATAATATTTTATTCTTCTCCGACTGTGTAGAAATTCAAATATTTAAGATTCGCATTGAATTTAATCGATAGTCCTTGAAAACAAAAAAACAAAATTCCCTGAATTTTACTTTTCTTAAAATTCCTTGAGCTTTAACCGTAAATTTTAGACATTTTCTATTATCAATATAATGTAATAGAGTTTTATCAAGATCGGAATAAGGATTCTAGACATAAAATGTAGTTGCATTATATCTAGATGTTAATCTTCATGAAAATAAATCAACTGTGTCAAGCGAATATTCCTAACCCAACCATAACCCTAACCCTAACTCTAACCCTAACCCTAACCCTAACTGTTACCCTTACTCTAACCCTGATCCTAACCCTAATCCTAACACTAACACTAATCTGAACTCTGACCCTAACCCAAATATGATCTGAGGTTAAGATCGGATTCTAACTCTCTCTGATGAGATCTCAGTTTAAAATAACTGTTTATCGATAACATCGACATGCCAGTGTCGCAGATTTTGTACATGTCTGTGTAAATAAAAATGATCATATATAAAGCTCTATTTGATATTAAGCACTTTTTATAAACCCGGTTGAAATTCTTTGGATCACTACCCTGTGGATGTTTTTACCTGGATTATTACCATTATATATATATATATATATATATATATATATATATATATATATATATATATATATATATATATATATATATATATATATATATATATATATATATACATCGAGTACCGATGCAACAACGACTTCAAAGAAGTCACGTTTCATCTTGGTAGAAAAACTTGACTTCCAGATCGCTTTCATCTTGTCCACTCCTGCGCAGCCATTACTGATTCGAACCTTCAGTTCACACTCTGTGGAATTTTTCTTAGGCAACCTTACTACCAAGATAAGTAAACTCGTAGACATTTTTTAGACAAGTCCTATTTACGGAAGATATATTTCCATGTTGGTTCAGAAGAATGTGCTCTGTTTTGCTTGTGTTGCCAAAAAGCCGAATGCAATTTGCCGTTTTTTCAACACAGTGTAATGTGAAACGAGTTACTTCCCGAAAATTTCTCGCAATAATGTTTCTTTGCAGATTGCAAAATGTTTCTTTGCAGATTGCAAAATGTTTCTTTGCAGATTGCAAAATGTTTCTTTGCAGATTGCAAAATGATTGTTTTCATTTCGAATGGCAACAGATATTTGTTATGTCGTCTTGTGACTTAATCATAATTCGCAATTGTTTCATAGTTGTGCCCCATAATCAAACTGAAAATCTCAATACCTTTTATCCTCGAGTGGCTTTTGACCTTAGTTGGTTATGATTCATTAGGATATAAAAAACGGTACTTTCTTAGATTAGGACCCACACAAAAATCGACTTGACGTCGGTACTTTCCTGATGTTTACATACACCGCCGGAAAGTACCGAAGCGGTTAGACAATCAAATTGCGAGAAAATAAGCAGACGACATGTCAACATTTCAACTGATTGAAACGAATAAGCAGACGACATGTCAACATTTCAACTGATTGAAACGAATATGCAGACGACATGTCAACATTTCAACTGATTGAAACGAATAAGCAGACGACATGTCAACATTTCAACTGATTGAAAAGCGAAAGTACTGCAATGAATTTTCACGAGCTATCCCTTGCTGTTGCGTTTCCCGAAGGAGTGATTAACTTTTGTCCGTAAGAAAAACTGATCGTAAAAGAAAAAAATGACCAGGCAAAAAAAAAACTTTAATATGAAACCCTAAACCCTAACCCTAACCCTAAACCCTAACTCTAAACCTAACGAGAGCAAAAATAATTTTCAGTAAAAAAACTTTAATATCTAACCCTAAACCCTAACTCTAACCCTAACACTAACCCTAACCCTAACTCTTAAACCTAACCCTAACGCTAACCCTAACCCTAACGGAACCAACATAATTTTCAGTAAAAAAAACCGTAACCCTAAACCCTAACGAGGGTATTTTTTACCTGATTTACCAAAAATAATTTTCAGCACTTAAAATATATAATTTATCACCTGTTTATTTTTATTTTTTCGTTAAAAAAAAACAATATTTCTAACATACAATTTGATTAAAAGTATTATTTGATTTTTTTTTGTTGCTTTAAATGTTGGTTGATATTCGTTTTAATCCCACTTGTAAATCAGCCTCGTTTTCGATTTTTGGAACGCATTTAGATCAACCGACTTGGCGTCGGTACTTTCCGGCGGTTTACGTAAACATCAGGAAAGTACCAACGTCAAATCGATTTTAGCGTGGGTCCTAATCTACGAAAGCACCAAGAAACATATCCGCATAAAAGAAATAACATTCCCAGGGTCTGGTTTAATATATAAAGACTCAATGGAAACAATGATAGAAAGGAAACACGAAATTTAAAACATCTACGAAAGTATACTTGCTTGTATACAATTAAGACACGATTTAAATTCAGCACGAAAAATGCATTAAGAACAAGGTTAGGGATAGGGTTAGGGTTAGGGTAACGCATTTCTTTGATGAGAAAAATAAAGTTTTATTTTCTGGGATAATGTAAGTTGTCAGTTTACATTTGTATCGAATTCCTTTCAGACTGGTGAGACAGTTTCATATATTTTTAATTAAGTTTTCTTGCTTTCAGTTGTAAAAACTCTAAGTGTATTTCCTTTCATCTGAGAAATATATCGCTAATGTTAATGTTTATAAAAAACACTTTTTTTAGTTTAATATATGCTATTAGTCTCGTAAGAAAATTAGGTTTTCTATAAATACTTCTGACTTTAAATGCTTACAAATCACATAAAAGTCATATAAAGTAAAGTTAGTCGGATTCGTAGAGTTAGACATTACAACTGAAAAATCGATATTTGATTCGGCCTAGCCAGTTCATTACGATAAGCTAACATATACAGTTGTCTTATCGGCTCGATTAATTAAGTTTTTTGCTTTCAGTTTTAAAACTCTAAATGTATTTCCTTTCATCTGAGAAATATATCGCTAATGTTACTGTTTATTGAATAACTTTTTTAGTTTAATATATGCTATTAGTCTCGTAAGAAAATTAGGTTTTCTATAAATACTTCTGACTTTAAATGCTTATAAATCACCTAAAAGTCATATAAAGTAAAGTTAGTCGGATTCGTAGAGTTAGACAGTACAACTGAAAAATCGATATTTGATTCGGCCTAGTCAGTTCATTACGATAAGCTAACATATACAGTTGTCTTGTCGGCTCGATTAATTAAGTTTTTTTCTTTTAATTTAAAAAACTTAAAGTTTATTTTTTTAAATCTTAGAAATATATCGCTAATGTTAATGTTTATTGAATACCTTTTTTAGTTTTATATATGTTATTAGTTTTTAAAGAAAATGAGGTTTTCTTGTAATACTTCTGGTTTTAAATGCTTATAAATCACCTGAAAGTCATATAAAGTAAAGTTAGTCGGATTCGTACAGTTAGACATTACAACTGAAAATTAAATATTTGATTCGGCCTAGCCAGTGCAATACGATAAGCTAACATATACAGTTGTCTTGTCGGCTCGATTAATTAAGTTTTTTGCTTTTAATTTTTAAAAACTCAAAGTGTATTTACTTTTAATCTTAGAAATATATCGCTAATTTTAATGTTTATTGAATAACTTTTTAGTTTCATATATGTTATTAGTTTTTAAAGAAAATGAGGTTTTCTTGTAATACTTCTGGTTTTAAATGCTTATAAATCACCTGAAAGTCATATAAAGTAAAGTTAGTCGGATTCGTAAAGTTAGACATTACAACTAAAAATTAAATATTTGATTCGGCCTAGCCAGTGCATTACGATAAGCTAACATATACAGTTGTCTTGTCGGCTCGATTAATAACGTTTTTTGCTTTTAATTTTTAAAAACTCAAGCGTATTTACTTTTAATCTTAAAAATATATCGCTAATTTTAATGTTTATTGAATAACTTTTTAGTTTCATATATGTTATTAGTTTTTAAAGAAAATTAGATTTTCTTGTAATACTTCTGGCTTTAAATGCTTATAAATCACCTGAAAGTCATATAAATTAAAGTTAGTCGGATTCGTAAAGTTAGACATTACAACTGAAAAATCGATTTTTGATTCGGCCTAGCCAGTGCATTACGATAAGCTAACATATACAGTTGTCTTGTCGGCTCGATTAATAACGTTTTTTGCTTTTAATTTTTAAAAACTGAAAGTGTATTTACTGTTAATCTTAGAAATATATCGCAAATTTTATTGTTTACTGCAGAATTTTTTGCTTTAATATATGCTATTAGCTTTTAAAGAAAATCAGGTTTTTCTTTACAAACTTCTTACTTTAAATGCTTATAAATCACCGTGAAAGTCATGAGAGAAAAAAGTAAGTCGGATTCTAAGAGTTAGACATTACATCTGAAAAATCGATATTTGATTCGGCCTAGCCAGTGAATTACGGAAAGCCAACATATGAAGTTGTCTTGCAGGCTCAAGGTTGAAATTGTAGAATGGGTATTCCTTTTTCGTTTGGCATTTCCATCCATCACTGATAAATCAAGTGAATACAAGTTTTAATATTGCAAGCAAGAATAAATAAGTGGTTGAAAGTTTCGTCTAAGACTTTGGACCAAGATATCAAATTTGCGCAAAACAAATGTTAAAAAATAAAGGAAGAGGAAAAACATAGATTACATTCTAGCGTACGCCCGTTTTGTTAAAAAAAGAAAAGATTTCCTTTTTGACAAGAGTTAGGAGAGAGAGATGGGGGGTAGACTGATAGACAGACAGACAGACAGACATACAGAAACAGAGAAAACGTCAGCATATCGTTCGTATGTCATTGTCAGGAAAGAAAGGGTTACTTTTCCTAACAAGAGTAGAGAGAGAGAGAGCGAGGGTGATGGAGAGACAGACAGACAGACAGAGACAGACAGACGGAGAAAGGGTCAGTATATCGTTCGTATGTCTTTGTCAGGAGAGTAAGAGTTGATTTTATTAAGAAGAGTAGAGAGAGTTATATAGAGAAGGATAGAAAGATAGGGAGAGAGAGAAAGAGAGAGAGGGAGAGATAGGGGAAGATAGAGATAGAGAAAGATGGAAAGATAAAAAGAGAGAGGAAGAGATAGAGACAGCGAGAAAGAGAGAAGAAAAGATTGAGAGAGAAAGAAGGAGATAGATATATAGAGAGATAGATAGATAGAGAGAGAGAGAGAGAGAGAGAGAGAGAGAGGAAGATGCATGAAGAGTGATAGAGAGATAGGAAGAGAGAGATAGAAAGATGAATAGATAGATAGAGAGAGAGAAAGGGAGGGTAAGAGAGAGAAAGAGATAGAGAGATAGAGAGAGGAAGATACATAGAGAGAGATAGAGATAGATAGACCGAGAGAGAAAGGAAGAGAGAGACAGATAGAGGTAGAGAGATATACAGATAGAAAGATATGTATATAGAGAGAGAGAGAAAGAGAGAGAGAGAGAGGGGGAAGAGAGAGGCAAAGGTAGAGATAGAGAGATAGAGAGATAGGTAGATATATAGAGAGAGATAGGAAGAGAGAGAGAGAGAAAGAAAGAAAGAGAGAGAGAGAAAGAGTGAGAGAGAGAGAAAGAGAGAGAAAGAGATAGAGAGATCGATGAGGCTTGGGTTTGAGATTGTAAAATGGGTATCCATTTTCGTTTCTGCATCATTTCGTCCATCGCCAAATTAATACTTATTTAAAATTGCAAGTACGAAGGAATACAGAGTTAGGGCGATGTCTCAGATTTTGAACTACGATAGAAAAGATTTGAGACAATTTTGAACGACCGTTTTAAATTTCAAAATGAGTTTTTCCAGCGTTGAATAACAGAAATAAAATGGCGAAGGAGGGGCCATGAAAAGTAACCTTTATTTGTCTCGACGTAATTGCGCGACAACATTAAAAAATCACAGAAAAAAAAAAACAACGCCGACATTGAAAACGTTTTTAAGTGTTATCGGGTTTGGCATAAATCGAGATTTATAGCGACACTTCGTTTCTGCTTTTTTTTTTAGTTTTCTTTTTTTTTTCGCGTGATACCGCAGAGAGGGTGGTGCTGGGTCGGATGGTTAAGTTTCTATCGGGTTGGGCAAGGAGGGTGTTTGGGTTAGGGTTACGGTTGAAAGTTGGAAGTCTGGTGTTGGGGTGAGATAGCTGGGAGAATAAAATCGATAGAGACTTCGAAACTTCGATCGGCGAGTGGGGAAAAAAACGAACTGAGTGTAACTGTTTTAGATGTAAGCGGTCGACACGAGGTTTAATGTATATCAGGATTTTTGGTATTTGCTGCTGCGTTTTTATGGTTTTGTGGGTGTTTTTTTAGGGCGGCGGTCATGAAACGAAAGGGGTGTGCGATTTCTTTATTGACTTTTATATTTGTATTTTGTTGTTGGTTGTTGGATTTGGTTTCTGGAAATGTGGCAGCTAGGAAGTAAAAGATAACATTTGTTCATCATCTCTCTCTCTATTTCTCTTGATGTATATATATATATATATATATATATATATATATATATATATATATATGATATCGTAAATAGCTTAATCAAAACTAGATAGCAACAGGGGAAAAAGATGAAATTAATACATGGATTCATGTGATATATATATATATATATATATATATATATATATATATATATATATATATATATATATATACGCTTAAGGTCTCCTGTTTTTGTTTCACTGTTAGATACTTAACCCCCCCCCTTTTAAAAATTTTATTTACTTATTGTTACTCCGGCCGTTCTTACACAGGAGAAACTACACCGGTTGTCACTATAAATAGTGCGAGTCACCAGAAGACAAAAGCACAGTCTTGTAACTGTCTAGCCAAGTGCTAGTCACTTTCTTACTTTGTTAATACACTTGTTAAACCAACCCTCGACTTGACTTCCTTTATTTATTATTTACTGTGGAACAACTTCACAACACTTATATATATATATATATATTTTTAAAATTTATTTCTTTTTTTTATTTATGAATTTTCCAACGAATGTTAAGTCTGCAATATCTTGGATTTAGTTAGTTTCTCTGGGAATTTAAACTGCATTTTACTTCTTTTTTTTTTTTTTTTTGTTAAAATGACTTAAAGCTTGGTTAGACTCTCTCTCTCTCTCTCTCTCTCTCTCTCTCTCTCACTCTCTCTCTCTCTCTCTCTCTCTATATATATATATATATATATATATTCAGCTTATGTTCAACATGAGCTGAAGATAGCCGTGAGGTCAACACCTTCTGAGCTCGAAACCAAGGGTACTAATGTTGTACTGATTTTCTGTACCAAATTATATATATATATATATATATATATATATATATATATATATATATATATATATATATATATATGATGATGACCTACAGCTAATCAAAGTGGAATCTAGTCGGTCTGTCAACCCTAACAAGCTTCTTTGCCCCTCCCGTTTCCCTCTTAAAATCTGGCCTCGGTTTGAGATTCTCCAAAGCGAGGCTCTGAATTTCTCACTTTTGATTTTGAATTTATTTGAACTCTGCCTTTGACAAGATGCGGTAATACGCATTGAAACGTTGGTTGATTGGCGTAAGGCTATAATATTGTTTATGTAATTTTATATATATATATATATATATATATATATATATATATATATATATATATATAAACATTTTTTGAAAAACCATAACAATGTAATTTGTTGATATAATATATATATATATATATATATATATATATATATATATATATATATATATATATATATATATAATTAACCACGGAATGGTGTTCGTCTCCGCCGTCGCGTCAGATTCAGCAGGTGTTTGGAGGAGATGCGAATAGTGCAACATAAACTAAGGAGTGGTTCAACCGATTCAAAAATGGCCGCACATCAGCGTTCTGGCTGAGCTCCAACTGCTCGGAGTGCAGCTGTTGTTGCGAAGGTGCGGAAAAAAAGACAATGCGGAACACCATTCCAAAAGAAGACTTCCAGAGGTGTTTCCGTCGGTGGATGGATCGGTGGGTTAAGTGTGTGCAAGCACAAGGGGCCTACTTTGAAGTGGATTAGGGTCCCAACCCCGTCACGTATTTGAAATATGTTTTCTTACCTAAGGTCGGATAACTTTTAGGCAGGCTTCGTATATATATATATATATATATATATATATATATATATATATATATATATATATATATATATATATATATATATATATATATATGTATATATATATGTATGTATATTTAGGCAAACATTATTAAATAACACGGAGTGGTTTTGTTTGATGCGACTTTTTTTATTTTTTCAATTTTCCGAATTGTCCATCTAATGTTTCGGTCAAATTGATGTAAATATGATCCATGGCTTTCTTGTTCCATTCTTTTTTCTTTTTTGCAAGTACTTTTGATTTGAATCGTCAAATCATCTTCAGGCGGTATTAGTTTTAGTGTCTTTACAAATTATGACTTTACTGTTGTGCTCATTTTTTAATTATAACGGCAAGTAGTTTATAACTTGAAACAGCGTCTGTAAAGTTGAAATGTACATGAGAGCGTGATGGCGTTCTACACATATGAGAGATTTAAAGTTTGACTGTTTAAACCGTTAAGAAATTGATGACGTTAAAGAAAGTGCATACAATTCAAACGCATAACTACCTAATGGCTAAGAATTTGGTAATGTTAATTATTATGCTAGACACTTTAAAATGTTGCGACTAGTTTCATATATATATATATATATATATATATATATATATATATATATATTTGAATTTCTTCAAAGCTCACTCCTAACATCTACAGGGTCATTGGAAAGTAACGCACTATGCTTGTAAATTATTACTGAAATATAATTCTTACAAAAAATGAATTTGGGGGGGGGAGCAAGAGTTATGATTTATGTGTTATTTTTCCCTTTAGTCCTCACATTCCATGAGCGATGTTTTTGACAATGGGAAATAAATGTTGTTTTCCGGGCTGGCTACTGTTTTCAATACTCTCATAGTATGCTCACCCTTCATCTGTCAATCGATCCATCTTGTTGACCCTAATCTTCGAGTGGGCTTTTAGCCTTGATAAGTGTTGAGAAAACAACAGTTCCTTGTGAAATCAGTTGATGCTGTTTCCAGGCAGCTTTAGAAGCTGGTGGCGATTGCTGGCACCCATATCGGATATTTTTAATAAAACCTAATGTTATATACTTTCTTATCATATTCATTTCTTGTAAAAATTATGTTTCAGTAATAAATTACGATCACCCTGTATATCGCGATCTATCTCAATACTTTTGATGATATCTATCAACATATTTATCTATTGATCCATGTAGCGCAATAGCAACTCTAGCGTTTTTATTTCTAATTAGACGGTCACACTTTAATGGTATTTCTATCATAATAATCAGCAGGAGCATTTACAGAAGTAGTAATAGTAGTAGTAGTATAAATAGTAGTTGCTGCAGTAGTAGTAGTAGTAGTAATAGTAGTAGTAGTTGCAGTAGTAGTTGTAGTAGTAGAACATTTTTAAAATGTGGTAGTAGTAATAGAAGTAACGTTGATTGTAGTAGTAGTAATAGAAGGAGAGAAAAGTTGAAGGTAGTAGTATTAGTAGTAGTATTATAAGTAGTAATAACAGTAATAGTAGTTGTATTATTATTATTAGTAGTAGTAGGTGTAGTAGTAGTAGTTTTAGTAGTTGTAGTAGTTGTATTATTATTAGTAGTAGTAATAGTAGTTGTAGTAGTTGTTGAAGTAGTAGTAGTTTTAGTAGTAGTAGTAGTAGTAGTAGTAGTTGTAGAAGTAGTAGTGGTATTAGTTGTTGTAGTTGTAGTAGTAGTTGTAGTATTGGTAGTAGTTTCAGTAGTAGTTGTGGTAGTAGTTGCAGTCGCAGTAGTTGTAGTATTTGTAGTAGTTGTAGAAGTAGTAGTAGTAGTTAGAGTAGTGGTAGTAGTAGTAGTAGTTGTAGTAGTTGCAGTAGTTTTAGAAGTAGTAATAGTAGTAGTTGTAGTAGGTGTTTTTGTAGTAGTAGTAGTAGTTGTAGTAGTTTTAGTAGAAGTTGCAGCAGTAGTATTCGTAGTAGTAGTAGATGTAGTATTAGTAGTAGTAGTAGTAGTAATAGTAGTAGTAGTTGTAGTAGTAGTTGCAGTAGTAGTTTTAGTAGTAGTAGTAGTTGTTATAGTAGTAGTAGTTGTAGTATTAGTAGAAGTAGAAATAGTAGGTGTAGTAGTAGTAGTTGTAATAGTAGTAGTAGCAGTAGCAATATTATTATTAGTAGTAGTAGTAGTTGTAGTAAAAGTATTACTAGTTTTTGTAGTAGTAGTAGTTGTATTATTATTATTATTATTATTATTAGTAGTAGTAGTAGTAGTAGTAGTAGTAGTAGTAGTAGTAGGAGTCGTAGTAGTAATTGTAAAAATAAAAGTAGGCGGTGTAGGACTAGTATTCCTTATTGGAATTAATGTTCTTTAAATGCTTTTTTTTCTTAATGAGTGTTTCTATCATAAATATTTTTTTTTCTCTCTGACTTTTGCCATTATATGAATATTGACAGAGTATAATTCCCTGGCGATTCTAATTGTTTGCGTAATGTTATTAAACTCATTCCCTGATTCACATTGGAAGATTCTGAGCCGCTTGAATATCCTAATATTCCGACCCCAACCACCCTCATCTTGTGAGATAATTTTATTTGAAACGTCGAGCAATTAACATTTTCCCTTGCAAACCGTAAATCAACCCCGAGGGACTCTTATTCATTGAGAGAGTCTTTAAACAAATGTTTTAACAGTGGAATTAGAATTGTTGGATATCTTGAAGCAGCTAACTCCGAAAGAGGCTTTTATTTTTATTGGTAAGTGTTCATCGATTTTCGCAGCGGTGACAAGTCAAAATAATCCAGCGTTCAAAAGTCCGTCGTATAAAAGACAATTTCTTCTGGCAATATTCTGTATTATGATGTTTAATTCATAATTTATTTCTACTTTATTTATTTATTTTTAAAATCTTAGTTCACCCTCCCCCCCCCCCCCAAACAAAGAAAGTCGCCACTGTGGACGTAAGGGGCTACTGAAAATAAGTGTAAAAGTTTGTTGGGTCATCCTAACTTGGAAATTGTGCAGCGAGATGCTTGTTCACATTAGTTTTAAATTTCTGCATTTCGATACAGTCGGGGTAAACAGGGAGCAGGAAGGGAGTTCCAAAGGTCGGAAACACGAGGAAAGAAGCTATTAGAGTAGAAGGCTCTCCGGCATCTGGGGACCTCCACAGTGAATGGATGGGATTTAGCTGATTGTCGGGTTGGTCTAGTGCCTTTGCCTCGGGGAGGCACCAGAGCAGCAAGTTCATCGGAGCACATTCCATTGAAATACTTGTAAAACAAGCACAAGGATGCAACATTGCGGCGATGGGACAGGGGCTGGAGCTTGGTGGATAGTAAGGGACCTATTAAGTTGGCGACTCTTTTTTGGATCTTGTCTAAGAGGGAGACACAAGTGGTTGGTGCACCAGCCCAGATGTGGCAACAATACTCCATGCTTAGACGGATGGTGGCTTTATAGAGGTACAGGATACTGTCAGGTGTGAGAAGTTTACTAGCACGGTAGAGGGAGCCCACTTTCTTTGCAGCAGCCTTGGCAATGTCTTTTATTTGATGTTCCAATTCATGTTACCTGTGAATGTTAGGCGTTTAAACGTATAACTCTCAGGTAGGGTGTCATTTGCCATGGCAATCGATGGTTGAAGAGGTTTCTTATAGTTGCTAAAGGAAAGGTTCTTTGTCTTAGGAGCATTAAATGTTACCATCCTTTTTTGAAAAGGAGCTTTGTCTTAGGAGCATCAAATGTTACCATCCATTCATGACTCCATTCCACTACAGAGTGGAAGTCATTTTCCAGGGATTCAACCATTGCCTTGGATATGTGTGTGTCCATTTTACCCACCACTGTTTTACTTTATAATTTCTCTCTTACTAAATTACAAACCAAGGTAATCGAAACTGTCTCAGACGTATTAACTATGAAATCTCGCCCATCTTTGAAACTCGCAAAATAATGAATGTTACTTTGTTTTCAGAAATAAAAATTTCAAAAATCCCTCATTAAACTTTAACACTAAGCCTAAGTCCGGGTGACAAAAAAGACCCTTTTCGAACGAACGAAGCCTCCCTTCAAAGTATCTTATACA
>OY744551.1:54323142-54358142 GCA_963556195.1 Sepiola atlantica | reverse complement strand
AATTGAAATATTCCCTACAGTTATTTGGCGATTCGTGGTCATCCGCAAGGTGATTTGGGAAAAAGGAAAAAAAATATATATATATATATATATATATATATATATATATATTCTTTACTTGCGTTTATTTATGTATATTATTTCGCATGTATACAACCTTATGCCACCTGCTTGCAACTTTATATATATATATATATATATATATATACATTATATATATATATATATATATATAATGTATTTTTATGTAATTATTTTTATTGGTGATTATAGCGTTCGTTCTTATTTTACTTACTATTATTTCGATTGTCTCACTTCCTAAGTGATTAAGATGCAGAAAATTGCATTATTAGTCGCCCTTAACTTCATAGGACGTATTTTTCGTTAATATATATTTTTATGTATATTTTATACGTACATAAAAGGAATCCATGGACACGTGTTTCTGGCTGACTTACACAGAGATCGAACCTTTGATATTGATGTCTATAGTCCAGCGTTCTACCACTGGACCAAGACGCTCCGTCTAGAAATATTTACGATTTTTATCACCTAAATATTTTATGTATTTTCATGTAATTATTTTTATTTGTGATTGTTGCGTTCGTTGTTATTTTGCTTAATATTATTTCGATTGTCTAACTTTCCTAAGTGATTAAGATGCAGAAAATTGCATTATTAGTCGCCATTAACTTCATAGGACGTATTTTTCGTTAATATATGAATTTGTATTCATATATATATATATATATATATATATATATATATATATATATATATATATATATATATATATATATCCTCCTAGCTATTCTCCTATAGGCCCCACTACCCTTTATCACTGTCTTTCTCTCCGTATATATCTCTGTGCAATTTTCACCACGTCTCATTTTCACTCGTCCTCATTCTTATGTATTATCTATATCTGTATTTCCATTGTATGCTGCGTCTCAAGATTGTGCTTGGATCTTTTTAGATACCAACGATGTTTCACGCCAAAGTAAAAAAATTAAGGAAACCATGATCAAAAAGAAAATTTAAAAAACAACAAACAGAAAAAAACTACAACAAACACAACAGCAATGCCCCCCCCCCCCGCTTCATCGCCGTTCAAATATCGCGAATCGAGATGAGGCGACAAAAAGTCTGTGAGCGCGTTCTTAATAAAGATTTTCGAAAGTTGTTCCGTCTAGAATTTATTCTCGAAGATAGAGGCGCATTTTTCGTCTTCCGCATAAAAAGGATTGATGGTTTAAAGAGATTGATGGCGCAATATTTTATCGATCGCTAGATCGATTTGTAGATTATTATGAAGAAACACTCACACATAAACATACACACACACACACATATATATATATGCCTTCATGAAAACTATGTGGTAGATGCAGATATGTTTTATAAAATCAAAATAAAAAATCAAAATAATTTTTTTTTTAAATGTTTTGTTTTGAAATAAAAATGTTTCGATTTTTTATTTTGATTTTAATAAACAATATCTGCATCTAACACATGGTTTTTATGAAGGCATTTTTTGCCTCATTATTTATGTTTAAAATTCTAAAAATGCTTAAAAAAATTAACTTTCCGAAATTTATATATATATATATATATATATATATATATATACAGAGTGATTCATAAGTCACTTAGCTATTTAAAATGATTACCATATGAAGCACAAACATACTATCAACATTTGATAATTGTTATTTTACTCTCTAATTACTGTTTTTTGTTTTAAATTTGCTGGTTTATATATTTTTGTCTATATATATTTATTTATATTTATTTAAATTTGTGTAAATCATCATATGTGCTTTTTTTTCAGGCAGTATGTCATTTACACTTGAAGAGCGAATTTTTATTGTTATTCAAATTTGATGAATCTCCCACGCTTGTTGAAAGGCAATGACGACCTCAAATCAAAAATCACTGCCGAGTTTGTTAAAATTAATCAATCAAATATGCTACAAAGAGTCGTAAATTCCTTGCAAAAAAGAATGGAGCTATGCATGCAGAACGAAGGTGGACATTTTGAAAATTTGCTGTAATTTTAAACTCCCATAAATGAATTTGTTGAATAAACTTTCTGTTTTGTAGTACCGTATTTTTTAACTTTAGAATTTCAAAAATAAATAGCTAAGTGACTTATGATTGGTTTGGTAGTTTTGTTTTACGGCATATCAACCCTTTTTGGGTTATTTAATGCCGAATCTGGTCATTATAGTGAAAGTTTTTATGCTTCAAGTTCTTTATATCTTCAAATGTTTAATCAGGGGTTTTGGTTTGGTAGTTTTGTTTTACGGCATATCAACCCTTTTTGGGTTATTTAATGCCGAATCTGGTCATTATAGTGAAAGTTTTTATGCTTCAAGTTCTTTATATCTTCAAATGTTTAATCAGGGGTTTTGGTTTGGTAGTTTTGTTTTACGGCATATCAACCCTTTTTGGGTTATTTAATGCCGAATCTGGTCTTGTTTTCTTCTCTTTTTTGTTTCTTTCCCCTTTTAATATCTGTTTCTATTTAACCCATAGTTGGGACCCTAACAGGTACTACCACTCCGGGTCAGGGTGGACCTGGGAGCAATGGTAATTAAGAGCAGGCTCCACATTCCCCAAAGTCCGTAAGCCGGATCTCACCATCGGATGTAGTTTAAGGTCATATCCAGGACCGGGAGTAGGGTAGGAAAAATAAAAATAAAAAAGGGGAGGGAGAAAGGGAGAGGGGCTGTTGTTTTTGCTTTTGGTTTTGTAGAACATAATTAAGTTTTACAAACAAAAAAAAAAAAAAAAAAAAAAAACGTCAATGTAGGTGAATTTCGTCTCAGGGAGCCACAGGGCAGCCTGATCTGGTATCACCAGAAGTGACTTATGAATTACCCTGTATATATATATATATATATATATATATATATATATATATATATATATATATATGTAAAATAAAAACTATTTTGAGGATAAGCGAATTAACAAACTAACAAAATTTAAACTCAAACACATATAAAGTTATTTCAGAAAGCAACCATTAAAGCTCTTACTTCCCATCGAGGAATCCATTTTTATTTTGCATTTTGTCTCTTTTTATTATTCATCATACACACACACACACACACACACACACACACATATATATATATATATATATATATATATATATATATATATATATATATATATATAGTGTCAGGTTGTATATGAAAAGAAATCAAATGAAGTGCTCGATCATATAAGAGAGCTAATATAATTTATTTAGATACTGTATATTACATATTTCAACAATGTACCGCGGTTTCATCCAAAAGGGCAGATTTAGACATCTTTAGTACAGAGATTTACTAAAGATGTCTAAATCTGCCCTTTTGGATGAAACCGCGGTACATTGCTGAAATATGTAATATACAGTATCTAAATAAATTATATATATATATATATATATATATATATATATATATATAATTATATATATATATATATATATATATATATATATATACATATATATATATATATTATTATAATGATTATTATTATTATTATTATTATTTTATGTATCAACATAAAATGTTATAAGGCGATATATTTTTTTATGTATCAATTTTCAGTATGTTCACAAGATTAAACATATTATGTCGATTTTTATCTTTCTTTCTTCTTCTTCTTCTTCTTCTTCTTCTTCTATTTCTTTCTTAACATTTCTTTCTTTCTTTCTCCCTTTCTACTGTTTATTACACGTGACTATTTTTTTCCAAATTGCGTTCTTTGTATACATTTGAAAACTTTTCTGTTTTTAATTAAAGTTCTGTTACCAATTGAGGATGATTGTATTTTAACAGTCGAAATATTTTGGTAGAACTATTCAATGTGTGTTTTTGAGTTTATTTTTGCTAGTTGTTGATTCGCTTATCCTTTATTCCATTTTTATTTTTACATATATATATATATATATATATATATATATATATATATATATATATATATATATATATGTATATATCAATCGGTCCGTCACTGATGCAGATACACTTAAAATTTTCACAAGATTAAACATATTATTTCGAGATAAAATTAACTTTTTAAAGTAACCGAATGAAACGAAATCAAATGAAATATAATTTCTCTCGTTTTCTGACTTCATTAGGGTGTCATCGAGTGCAAATCAGTATTCAGACACGCACAACACACACTTATCTCCCCCACTTAACAAAAACAAACACAAGTTCACGAATACAATAAAAGGGTCAACATACCAGCGAGGAAAACACGACGATATGAAAATAATAAAACGTGAATAAAAAATTTAAACCAAAAGAAATCAGTGTAACGCCATTAAAAAGATGATAAAAATGTATGGATGCACAATGGTGATAAAACCCATAAAACGGTAATTGACTAATTTAGAAATTGGCAAAGGAAATAATGGGAACTTTAAAGAGAAAAAGAATAATACTTATATATTTTAAGGTCGGGAAGTTTAGGAGCGTTTTAAAAAATCTTGCAAAAGGACTAGCAGAAAGAAGGTAATTCCGGTATGTTCATCCGTTAATAAATATTGTTGAATAACTATATATATATATATATATATATATATATATATATATATATATATATAAGTATATGTCTCATATTTTATATATATATATGTACATATACGTATATGTATTATATTACATATATATATATAAGTATACGTCTCATATTTTTTTTTTATATATATATATATATAGGTATATGTATTATATTATATATATATATATATATATATATAAGTATATGTCTCATATTTTATATATATAAATATATATATATATATATATATATATATATATATATATATAAGTATATGTCTCATATTATATATATATATATATATATATATATATATATATATATATATATATATATATATATATATATATATATATATATATATATATATAAGTATATGTATTATTTGGTGTGCGTATTTTTTGGTGTGCTAACTTTAAATAAAAAAATCCAAAATGGCGTCCTAAGCAGATTTATTCCATCGTGTAAAAGTCTTTTCTTTGTTTTTTCTTTGTTTTTCTCTTCGTTTTTTTCTTTGTTTTTTTTTCTATGATGTTTGCCCGCAATGACACACAGTGTGGTGTAGGTTTATAAGTCATTTCAAATTGAGAACTTTTCTTTTTTGGTGGATTTTTCCGATGATTTTGAGGTATAGCAGAGCCGATATTGGCATAACAATGTCGGTTGGCTCACCTCCAGAGAAACGAGACGTAAATATACATCTTACAGGAATGTTATGTTTTTTTTCAAAATTTGGAAAAATAAAAATAGAAAATAAGAACTATGGTAATTAGAATATAAAATGAACCCGGCTCTCTCTCCTTCTCTCTCTCTCTCTCTCTCTCTCTCTCTCTATATATATATATATATATATATATATATATATATATATATATATATAACAGACCTGAGCGAAATCGTCGTCGTTGGATTTTTATACAGATTCCTCTGGATTTACCAATATTTCTGAGCCCCACGCTTTTTGGGATTTCGTTATTGGTGACTTTCATACCCGTTTGAACTTTAAAATTTTTTTAAAAACTCTTTCAAATTTAGAACTTTGACAGTCCTCTTCTGTCAACTTATCAATCATAATTCTCCTCTGATGATAAGATTTTAATCTATGAAAAGCCTGGTTTAAGGAATGAAAGAGAAGGAAAATAAATGTTTTTATTAACTAAACTGCTCCTTGTTTTGAACAACTGAAAATATTGATTTGCTTCCATTTGCAGGTCTAATCAATTTTCATTGACTTACCATATATATATATATATATATATATATATATATATATATATATATATATATATATATATATATATATATATATGGTAAGTCAATAGTGTGTGTGTGTGTGTGTATTTAGGCAGAATACTTTCATTTAAGCAAGCATTATTAAATGACATAGAGTGTGTTTGCTTGATAAGACTTATTTTTATTTTTTTCAATTTTCTTGAATGGTCTATTTTAGTGTTTCGGTCAAATTGGTGTATATATGTTCCGTGGATTTCTTCTTCCAATTTTTTTCCTTTTTTCTTTTTTAAGTTGTCAATTACAGTGAATACCTATTTGTAAAGACGAACACCGCCTGAAGATGATTTGAGGAATCAAATCGAAAGTACTCGCGGAAAGGATAACCTAAGACATTTCATCTCAAACACTAACATGGCTCTGACTTCTTCTTCTCCATTATGTTACTAGTGGTTAATATGTGGGTATTGATTTACTCCTCTCCAGGAGTTAGGCACAAGGCCAGTTTTTACTTCTTACTCCCACAAGTAAGATGTGACCCAAGTTCGGGTCGGGAAAGTGGGGTTTAAAAATTGCCTGGGCAGCCCCGTCGGCATTCCCCGGTAGGGGCGCCTCAGACAGTAAACAATAAACCTACTACTCCCCAAAGAGGGGAGGCGAAGCCTGGGAGGGTGGACCTCCTAGAACTGCACAGGACAAGACCCATAGACCGGCGTAAATCAAGCCCCGAATGACAAGACAATACCAGTCTATGGGGTGCAGTATCCATCAGAACAGATACTACACTTTGATCTTAGCCAAAAGGCCGGTGAGTAGAGCTTAGTAATAATATGCCTGATCGAATTTTAGTGTCTAGCTTACTTGCCATAAATATATTTTATATTATATATATATATATATAAATATCTCTCTCTCTATATATATATATATATAAATTACTTGCATGACATTATAAAATGAGAAATTAATCAGATTTTATTAAAGTTCAAAAACAAAGAGTGATATTGCGTCCTTAACTCATGAGTTTTCAAAGAAAATCGTTTCCTCAGAGGACCATTAGCGCAATGACATTACTGTAGGTAATAAAATTAAGCTCTGAAAATATATAAAACTATATAAATATACATAAAATATATAAATAAACATAAAAGTATATAAAAGTATATATTTTCAAAGCTTAATATTATTACGTGCAGTAATGTCATTGCGATAATGGTCCTCTGAGGAGAAGATTTTCTTTGAAAACTCATGAGTTAAGGACGACATATCACCCCTGTTCTTGAACTTTAATAAAATCTGATAATCTCATTTCATTATGTCATTCAATTAATATTATGGCTCTATACACTATATTGAGCTTTGTTTTTATCCTGATAGTCTACTGGTTAAAGATATTATTTATATCTTTAAAGTATTATCTTACTCTCTCTCTCTCTCTCTCTCTCTCTCTCTCTCTCTCTCTATACATATATATATATATATATATAAATATATACATATATATATATATATATATATATATATATATATATATATGTATATAAATATATATGTATATATAAAGTGTGGTTTATGGCTGAAAATAAAACATTTCTTTACATTGAGCAAATAAAAATAGCACATAAAATTATAGGTGTTATAATAATCTAAATTAGTTGAAGCGGTCTTTCCGCTCTGTATCAAAACATTTTTGATAAGGAGCAGACGACTGCTCGAAATATCAAAATCTTTCGTGCATTTATGTTTTCCATTAAGCTACTTCCGTTGATCGATATATGTTCGTTCATAGTATTCTTCACCATCCAAATAACAATCGACTCGTCTGATTGATCCTTATTCTTGAGTGGCTTTTTGCCTTGATAAGTGGTGACTCATTTGTTAAAAATAAGCATCGGTCAAATAAATTATAGGAACTACTGTTCCTGTAACAATTATTATGCGCATACATTTGTTTTAATTCGATCCTTCAAATAATTTCCCTGAACTTTCCGAATGATCCAGTGTCAGTAAAAACTAATCAATTTCTGCTCCATTGAACCAATTTTCTTAAAGGGGAAGCAAACAAGGGAGAAAAGACAAGGTACGTCGTAATTAGTGTACGTGACACGACTGTTTCCGTGATGAGTGTAATTAACTTATTCCTTTATCCCGAACAGCGGGTGGCATGTTTACACAAAGGCCCTCAATTATTATTTTTGTAAAGTTGCGACCTTGCATCGTAAGAAAACACATTGTCCGTCGGCTTCACGTCATGTGTTTGTTTTAAATGGATTTTTCTATCGTCTGTAAAGCTTACGTTAGCAATAGCAATTATATTGGTCTGAAAAGATTTTTTTTTAAATATATTTTCTTTGGTCTGTGCAGCTTAAGTTTCCAATTTTTGGTGTGTAAAGTTTAAGTTTGAAAAAGTACTTTCTTTCGTCTGTAAGACATCTGATATATATATATATATATATATATATATATATATATATATATATATATATATATATATATATATATATATTCGTCTAAACACTTTAAAATGCAGCATTTTTGTAAGTAACGGATACATTTTATTAGACAGACGAACAGCACGGGTAAGGAAGACTTTTTTTTTAATAACTAATATAAGTTAGTAAAACATTTATACGGAACAAAACTTAGATTTAGTAAACGGAACGTTTATGTTTTTGTCTTTTAAGGGAAGTGGGGTCTGATCAACTCTGCTGTGAAGCCATGAAATTAAATACTGTCTTGTTTTTATATTCCCGAAACAGTTTTCCATGGTAAACAACTGATGATCACTTAAATAATGTTAGAAGCAAACTAATATAATAACTGTAAAAATTAGATTGACTTACATGAGTGATTTTCCACTGAACGACTTGGGACTGAAGGTTTTTTGGGTTTTTTTTTTAATAGTTTTAATGGTTGAGAAACTTCTGAGACTATATATATATATATATATATATATATATATATATATATATATATATATAGACATTCAATGAATTAAAACATTACAATTGTTCCAAGAATTAGAACATCAAGTCTAATATGGCGTACGATCGTTTCCAAAAACATTTTGGAAATATTTTATTTTATTTTATTTTATAAATCAACAAAGCTAATCCAAAACGTCTCTTCATCAGCGCCTTTAGCACCACGTCTTACAGAAAGTAAAAACAAAAATAAAAAGCTCGTTGTAGAGAAACATCTACTGACAAGGAGGGCCGCCCGTTGATATGTTAGCAGCATAGGAGGGGGAAAAACACAATGGCACCCACAAACCAAACAACTTGTACGTATTGAAGAAACAATCGAATCTTTTCCATTGATGTGTGTATTTAAGCAGCATTTTCTCATTTATGCAAACATTGTAAAAAATAAACGTATTCGTCTGTTTAATTATCCCTTTTTTTTATTTTTTCTATTTTTCTGATGGTCTTTTTTGTATTAAAATCCAAAAAAATAATAAATGTTTCATAGGTTTCACAGAAGTTTTCGATTCTCCGTCGATCATCCTCAGGTGACAAAAGCAAATGAACAAAAAAGCTGGAGGAAGAAGAGAATTTTTTTTTTAAAGACGGCGGTGAAACGCGCATAGAACGTTTTTCGCATTGTTCCAGGAAGTCGTTGACGATTTAAATTCAGCAACGCTAGATGGCATCACAGAACAAAATCGCATTACGTAATGCAATTTGATTTGCTTAAGTTTGCAAAAGTATTTTATTTGGTCTGTAAAGATTAAGTTTAAAATATCATTGTCTTTGACTCTGGCCTGCTTCATCTTGAAATAACATTTTCTTTCATCTGTTATTGTTAAGTTAGCAATATCATCTCCTTAGGTCTGTCATGGTGGAGTTAGCAAATGAATTTTATTCGTTTTTGTATGGTTAATTTTCAAATAGCATTCTAATTAGCCAGGCATTATTGTTAAGCAAAATAATTTTTTGTCAGCCATGGTTCAGTTAGCAAAGGCATTTTCATTGGTCTGCCATGATTCATTTAGCAAAATAATTGTATTTAGTCTGTCATGGTTAACATTTCAATAGCAGTTTTAGTGTCTGCCATGTTTAATTATCTTATAACATTTTCACTGGCTTATCATCCTCAAGTTAGCAAAAGTATTTTCTTCGGCCTGTCATGTTTAAATAATAAAAATCAATCATTTTGGTCTGTCATTTTTAAGTGTTCAATTGCAGTTTTCTTGGTCTGTCATGCATAAGTTAGCAATATAATTTTCTGTGATCTCCTAAAAATAATAATTCCTTTGGTCTGCCACGTCAATGAAATATATATATATATATATATATATATATATATATATATATATATATATATATATATATATAATTGAAATAAAAGCCAAATTAGCAATACAAGATTAATTTTTTTTTTCTTACATTAATCCTATCGATTACGGAATAAAATTCCTTCTTCAGGGGTGACCAGTATTGAGTCATTTTTTTTTTTCTTATCAAAAAACAAGAATAAAGAAACTTATTTCTTTGTTAATTTGATAAACGTCTTTGATGGTACGACGTCATCGCCTTGATGTTATGAAATGGCGGGTAGGATTCAAAACCGGGGTCGAACGAGGGATGCGTTGGCTCGCTGTCGAGTAATGTGTGTGTTTTTCGTTCAAGTTTAAAGTATTGCATGGAAAGTTAATAAAATTGAAATAAAAGCCAAATTAGCAATACAAGATTAATTTTTTTTTTTTTTCTTACATTAATCCTATCGATTACGGAATGCCTTCGGGTCTGGATTTACGCCGGTCTATCGGTTGTCCGTCCTGTGCAGTTCTAGGAGGTGCACCCTCCCAGGCTTTGCCTTCTCACCCTTTGAGAAGGGGTTAGTTTATTGCTAATCGCCTGAGGCGCCCCTACCGGGGTATGCCGACGGGGCTGCCCAAGCAATTTTTAAACGGCCAGAGTGCTCAAATTCTCGAGCGCTCTTTTTTTCCCCAATTTCCCGACCTTGTGTCACATCTTACCTTTTGGGAGGAAGATAAATCAGAACTAACTATCTTTTTTGATAAATGTCACACTTGTGTATGTGAGGCTTCGTCCGCCGAGTCGTGAAGCGGTCCGTAACATTTCTGATTAAAAATTACATTTCTATTGCTAAAAGGAACACTGGATGGACGCATCTTACGAATACCTGTTTTTGCTTTGTATTGAGGTGTATAGATTAGGATTGGAGGTTTTGTTATGGAAGATTTAATTGACGCTGGATACTGAAACCGCTCATGTGTTAATGAAGATCACGGGACGCTCCGTGGGGCCACGCTGGACGAGGGTGAGGGGCACATTGATAGATTGGACTGTTACACGAATGTTATTTTCTCAGTTGACGAACAGACAAAATTTAGACGTTAATCTGGAGGATTTTCAAGTTTGGAATATTTGTACTTATAATGATATCATCATTATTTATATATATATATATATATATATATATATATTATATGTTAGATATTGTATGTTAGATACTTAATCCCCCTTATACTTATATATATATATATATATATATATATATATATATATATATATTATATGTTAGATATTGTATGTTAGATACTTAATCCCCCTTTTTATTTTATTTACTTACTATTATATATTATTTATTTATGAATTTTCCAACGAATGTTAAGTCTACACTATTTTGGATTTAGTTAGTTTCTCTGGGAATTTAAACTGCATTTTCCTTCTTTTTTTCTTTTTTTTGTCTTTTTTTTGTCTTTTTATTTAAAATAACTCAAAGCTTCTTTAGACTATATATTGGGTATTTAGATCTGTATGGCTAGGCTTCCTTCCTCTTATCTATTTGCCTTTCTGGTACCAAAGGTACTAAGCTTCTTTTTTTTTTTTTTTTTTTTTAATGCAACCTTAATTCCTATATAATTTTATTTCTAGCTACCATATCGTAGAATGGTTCGTAGGTGTAGTGTTTAGATTGTATTTTATTATTATTATTATTATTATTATTATTATTACTAGTATTACTATTGTTATAAAGAATTTTATTTGATATGCAAATTACTATATCACACGGTAGTCTTTAGGGTAGTATATTATTATTATTATTATTATTATTATTATTATTATTATTATTATTATTTTATTATTTATTTATGTATATATAAGTAACATTTTAAGCTGAATTATTTCGACACTTGATTATTGGGGAAATGGTAGTTTTATCTGTACCATTGGAGAGCCATGCATATAACTGTCCTGTTTTTAAATCTCCGAAATAGTTACATGGTAAACAGCTGAAGATCCCCGTGTTAATATTAGATGCTTACGTTAAGGTCTCCTGCTTTTGTTTCACTGTTAGATACTAAATCCCCCTTTTTATTTTATTTACTTACTATTATATATTATTTATTTATGAATTTTCCAACAAATGTTAAGTATACACTATTTTGGATTTAGTTAGTTTCTCTGGGAATTTAAACTGCATTTTCCTTCTTTTTTTTTTTCTTTTTTTTTGTCTTTTTATTTAAAATAACTCAAAGCTTCTTTAGAATATATATATATATATATATATATATATATATATATATATATGTATATATACATATATATATATATATATATATATATATATATATATATATGTATATATATATATATATATATATATATATATATATATATATGAATTATGACAATATATATATTTGCATATAATATCAGTGCTTTTTAAACATTCAGCTCGATGATTATCAGTCAGTGACAACAGAGCATATATACTAAGTCAGGTTCATTTTATATTCCAATGTTTTAAATTTATTTTATTTTTTAAATTTTTATTAATATTTTATCACATTACCAAAGAACATAACTTTTTAGTGAGATGTATATTTACGGTCTGTTTCTAGTGTTGCAGAGATGACATTGATATAAAATATTATTTGGCTCACTTCAAAAGAAACGGACTGTAAATATGCATCTCACGGAAATGTAACGTTTTTTTGGAAATGTGAAAAAATATCAATAAATAAACATAGTTATTGAAATATAAAATTAATATGACTTACTTATATATATAGTCTCGGAAGTTTTTCAACTATTAAAACTAAAAAAAAATCAAAAACCCTTAAGTCCCAAGTCGTTCAGTGGAAAATCACTCATGTAAGTCAATTTAGTTTTTACAGTTATTATATTAGTTTGCTTCTAACATTATTTAAGGGATCATCAGTTGTTTACCATGAAATATATATATATATATATATATATATATATATATATATATATAGAGAGAGAGAGAGAGAGAGAGAGATAGATAGATAGAAGGATGAAAAGGAATTAGAAAAGCGACATAGGCAGATCTGTTTTCAATTCAGTTGCTCAATGCAAGATATATTCCGCAAAAAAAGCAATTTATTAAATTAATTTTTTCCTTAAGCCAGGCTTTTCAAAGATCAAAATCTTATCATCAGAAGAAATTGCTGGGATAGATAAATTGACGAAGAGCTAAGATTTAAAATCTAAAAAAGCAAAACAAAGATTCTGGGGGGGGGGGGGAGAAAACAAGGCAAAAAGCTGCCCGAATGCAAGTGTCCGATTCTATAAAATTCCGGTGTCAAAATGTCCAGCCGTTAGAAGGCACGAGAAATAAAAGTTAAACTCCAGAAACCATCTGCTCTATCTGGTATATTGGGCTGTATACTTTTCACAATAGGTTTTACCTGTCCTAAAAGTTTGCTTTTAATTCTCTACTTTATATATATATATATATATATATATATATATATATATATATATATATATATATGATGGACTCTCCCGTCGATTTCGACGTATGAGTGCCCCGCGCGTGAATGTGTAATTGCAAGGGTTGCGGAATCCCAACAACCGCTCTCCTGAGTCGGCATTGCTTGATTCCAATGGCAAGTAGTAATACAAGACGACTGGAAACAATGCCGAGATAAGCAGAGAGCATATACAGTACCTGGTATTCCCAAATGGTCACCCATTTAGTACTGGCCAGGCTCGACGCTGCTTAACTTCAGTGATCTAACGGGAACCGGTGTGTCAACGTGATTGTGCCGTATATATATATAAAAAGTAAATTGATAGAGGAAATCCAAAACTATCTAAATAAAAAATAATGTAGAATATCTATAAACGTATATATATAACACATATGATGATGATAATAATAATAATAATAATAATAATAATAATAATAATAATAATAATAATAATAATAATAATAATAATAATAATAATTTTTAAAAAACATATATATATATATATATATATATATATATATTCTTAATTTTTAAACATTTTTAATAAATATAAATATAATAAAATCATAAAAATAAAAATACATAAAACTATAAATCACCTAAAAAGTAGTGCAATGGATTCGTCCGAACACTTTAAAATACAGCAACATTTGTGTAATTAACGGATACATTCTATTAGACACAGACGAACAACACAGATGAGGAGGACATTTTTTAATAACAAAATAAGTTAGCAAAACATTTATCTGGAACAAAACTTAGATCTAATATACGGAACGTTTTTGTTCTTGTCTTTTAAAGGAAGTGGGGTCTGATCAACTCTGCTGGGAAGCCATGAAATAAAATACTGTTTTGTTTTCAAATTCCCGAAACAGTTTTTCATGGTAAACAACTGATGATCCCCTAAATAATGTTAATACTAGCGTAAATTCTTGGAAGCAAACTAATATAGTGACTGTAATAAGTAAATACACTTACGAAAAAGTGATTTTTCACCGAACGACTTGGGACTAAATGTTCTGTTTTTTTTTTATATAGTTCAATGGTTGAGAAACTTCCGAGACTATATATATATATATATATATATATATATATATATATATATATATATATATATATAAACATTCAATGGATTAAAACATTACAATTGTTCCAAGAATTAGAACATAAAGTCCAGTATGGCGTACGATCGTTTCCAAAACATTTTGGAAATACTTTATTTTATTCTATAAATTAATAAAGCTAATCCAAAACGTCTTCATCGGCGCCTTTAGCAACACGTCTTACAGAATATCCAAGAAAAAATTAAAAAGCTCGTTGCAGAGAAACATCTACTGACAGAAAGAGTCACCGGTTGATATGGTAGTAGCATAGGAGGGGAAAAACACAATGGCACCCACAAACCAAAAAACTGGTACATATAGAAGAAATAGTCAAACATTTTCCATGGATGTGTGTATTTAAGCAGCATTTTCTCATTTATACAAACATTGTTTAAAATAGCAGCATTCGTCTGTTTAATTATACGTTTTATATTTTTTCAATTTTTCTGATGGTCTTTTTTGTATTAAAATCAAAAAAAAAATATAAATGTTCCGTAGGTTTCACAGGTTTCACGAACGTTTTCGATTCTCCGTCGAATTATCCCAAGTTGTCAGAAGCATATGAACAAAACAGCTGGGAAAAGAAGACAATTATAAAAAGACGACGGTGAAACGCGCATTAAACGCTTTTCGCATTGTTGCAGTAAGTCATTGACGATTTAAATTTAGCAACGCTGGATCGCATCACAGAACAAAATCGCATTACGTAATACGATTTAATTTGCTTTTGACACCTGATGATGATTCGACGAAGAATCGAAAGCGTTTGTGAAACCTGTGAAACCTATGGAATATTTTTTTTGACCTTAATACAAAACAGACAATCAGAAAAATAAAAAGAAATTAAAAAGGTATAATCAAACAGACGAATGGACTTGATGTTGTAATTCTTGGAACAGTAAAAGTAATGCTTTAGTTCATTATATATATATATATATATATATATATATATATATATATATATATATATATATAGTGAATGTTTTTATTCGAACATGTACAAGGTCTGCTACACTGGCATGTCGATGTTATCGATCTACAGCTATCGAGAGCTGAGGTCTTCCTGGACTTCACCGACCGGGTAGGATCAAGAAAAAAAAACTTTCTGCCTGATGAGACCTCAGCTCTCGATAGCTGTAGATCGATAACATCGACATGCCAGTGTAGCAGACCTTGTACATGTTCGAATAAATACTTTCACGATACAGCTCTTTATCTTTATTGAGCACTCTTTTGTAAGCCCGGTTTGATTCCCTTTGGATTTCTACCCTGTGGATTTTTACTCTACCTGGATTACTATATATACATATATGTATATATATATATATATATATATATATATATATATAGTAATCCAGGTAGAGTAAAAATCCACAGGGTAGAAAAGTTGCTTTGATTCATTATATATATATATATATATATATATATATATATATATATATATATATATATATATATATATATATATATATATATATATATATATATATAATGAATCAAGGCAACTTTTTACTCTTTGTGAATTTTTCTGATGATTTTATAATGTGGCGGAGACGATATTAACATAAAAATGTTGTTTGGCATAAAACAAATGAAACCGACCGTAAAATATATATCTCACAGAAATGTTATGTTTTTTTGAAATGTTAAAAAATAAAAGTAAAAATAATAAAATAAAAACATGGGTATTAGAATATAATATGAACCTGACTTATATATATGAATCCTTGGTCTGACGAAGTTGACTTTCTGCGAAGAGTGCAACCGAAACATGTATGCACATATGTAACCAATAATGTTTGTATAAATAAAAAGGTATACTTATAAACACCTCTACTTGTTATTGAGCACTTTTTATAAACACTTGAGTTTCTACAGAAACTAATACAATACATGTACTATATATATATATATATATATATATATATATATATATATGTATATATATATATATAATATATATATGTATATATATATATAATATATATATATATATATATATATATATGTATATATATATATATAATATATATATGTATATATATATATAATATATATATATATATATATATATATATATATATATATATATATATATATATATATATATGGGAAAAACCAAGATATATTTTTTATATATTCATCAACGTTTCGTCTTTATTGTAAGACTTCCTCAGGATGATAATTTTAAGACAAATATCATGCAAGTACATCGAAATATTGGGTTGACATGATGGGTTGATAAGGAAAAGTAGTAGCCGTGGCTACTAGGAGCCCTGGACGATGGTCCGGGCTGCGAGAAGTCAGTCAGTAGCAGAGAGTGTGACATTTTTCTTAAAATTATCCTCCTGAGGAAGTCTTATAATAAAGACGAAACGTTGATGAATATATAAAGAATATCTCTTGTTTTTTTATTTTTCACTTCTCATTACGTCGGATTACTTTCATCCTTTCTTTCTCATATATATATATATATATATATATATATATATATATATATATATATATATATATGTGTGTGTGTGTGTGTGTGTGTGTGTGTGTGTGTGTGTGTGTGTGTGTGTGTGTGTGAATATATATATACATATGTGAAACAGCGAAACAGTCTGTATATGGATGACTATATAAAGCTCCCTCCGGGTAAAGCTTATTTTGTAAGGGTATCGTCAACGGCCATTAGCTTTAAGGCAATGCTCATTAGGTAAACACTAATTCGAGCTCCGGCAATTACAATGTTTACATTTCGTTACATTGAGATATTTCTTACATTCAGTCAGTGTCGCATGATGGCGTAGGGGTTAACAGCGCCGACTGTCAGCTCGATGGTTGCGTTTCGATCCCGGCTGGTCTGGCCGCGCTGATGAGCTGTGAAACAGCGAAACAGTCTGTATGTGGATGACTATATATATATATATATATATATATATATATATATATATATATATATATATATATATATATATGCTTATATATATATATATATATATATATATATGGGAAGAGAAGGATGAAGGTAATCCGACGTGATGGTAAAATGAAAAAGGAAAACCAAAAACTGGATGTTTTTTATGTGTACATCAACGTTTCGTCTTTATTTATAAGACTTCATCAGGATGATGATATAGGGAAAAGATATCATGCAAGCACAGATACATGTAGGGTAGACATGTTGGGAAGAAAAATAAAATAAAATGAAAAATAATGGCAGCGTCTTGCTGGACGTCCGTACTTGTTAGAGAATGAAAATGAGTGGGAGAAAAAAGGGGAAGGGTGGAGGGAGCAAGGACTACTGTGGCTGGCGATGAGAGAAAGAGGTGGGGGATGAGCAGGGGTAAAATAGATGGCAGAGAGAGATTGGAGGAAGAGGGGGAGGGGGTGTTTGACCAGATGGCTGTGGTCGAGATTGAAGGGGAAGAGTGAGTTGGAATGTTTGTGTGTGGGGGGTGTATGCAGGGAAAATGGGGATGGGTAGAGAGGGAGGGGGGGCTGTGATTTTGGTGGATGGGCGAAAGTTATGGTCTTAGAGAGCGTTTGGAGAAAATGAGGGAATTTAAGAAGAGGTATGGGAGAAAATAGATGAGAGGGGGAAGAGGGAGGATTTGTCGTGATAGGGTGTGAAATATTTGGAAAATGATAGCAATGAGTGAGGGATTGGAGTGGGTGGGGGAGGCGGGTGATTGAAAGGGTGGGTGAGGAATATTTGAAATATTTGGAACATGAGAAAGTTTATTTGGACTGTAGTATTAAAAATGTGAGGGAAAAAAGTGAGGAAAAATAAGAGAAGATTCAAGGAGAAGAAGGAAGGGTGTGGGTGAATGGAAGAGTGTCATAAGGTTAGAGATGAAAATAAAAGTTAGCCATGATCAGGCAAAAGACTTTGTTCTGTGAGGATGATCTTGCTTATTAAGGGTGATAGGTTAAAGAAACCATTTCGCTGCTTGATGGTAGTGGAGGATGTGATGAGGGCAGTTTCCAATAATCTTCGCCGAGATTTGTTGTGGATGTGTTTAGTGATTTTGGCTTGTTCAAATTTGAATGCATGACCATATTCTAGAGCATGGGAGAAAAGTGCACTAAGAGGGTTGTTGTTTTTTATGTCCCTTTTATGTTCATTTAATCGTTTCTTTAATTCACGTTGTGTTTCTCCCACGTAGAATTGATGGCAATCATTGCAAGGGACAGTGTATGAGCCGGCATGGGATGTGGGTGTTTTTTGGAATGTCTTCCTACGCGCCCTTAGAATATGTAGCCCCCCACACATAGATGAAGAAATAAAATACATTTTGAATTCCCTAAAAACATTGCAATACCCCACACATTTCATATTAAATGCCAAGAAAAAAGCCTTCCAAATATTCTCCAGAAACACCACACAAAAAAATCAAACCCCTAACACCTCTCTCATAGACAGACCCCTTCTCCTACCCACGCATTCCAATAACACATCCATATGCAACACGCTCAACAAACTAGGCATTCCAATAGTACAAACCACTTCTCAATCCATAAAACAAACTTTAAACACATCCAGACATTTCCAAAAAACACCCAAAATCACAGCCCCCCCCTCCCTCTCTACCCATCCCCATTTTCCCTGCATACACCCCCCACACACAAACATTCCAACTCACTCTTCCCCTTCAATCTCGACCACAGCCATCTGGTCAAACACCCCCTCCCCTTCTTCCTCCAATCTCTCTCTGCCATCTATTTTACCCCTGCTCATCCCCCACCTCTTTCTCTCATCGCCAGCCACAGTAGTCCTTGCTCCCTCCACCCTTCCCCTTTTTTCTCCCACTCATTTTCATTCTCTAACAAGTACGGACGTCCAGCAAGACGCTGCCATTATTTTTCATTTTATTTTATTTTTCTTCCCAACATGTCTACCCTACATGTATCTGTGCTTGCATGATATCTTTTCCCTATATCATCATCCTGATGAAGTCTTATAAATAAAGACGAAACGTTGATGTACACATAAAAAACATCCAGTTTTTGGTTTTCCTTTTTCATTTTACCATATATATATATATGTGTGTGTGTGTGTGTGTGTTTTTGTGTTTCAGTTTATATCAGTCGAAGTTCTCAGAAATTAGGGGACCCCTTTCTGGGGCTTTCATTTAATCTCTATATGAGGTACATTGATATCCGATTGTTTGAATAAAGTTCTCCTTTACTTGTCAAACATTGACTATGTTACAATATACCTTCTTTGTGGTCTTTTAGTCCTCTGAGATTTCAAGACAAGAATTCATCTAGTCTGGTGGATTATCCAAATTAGTGCTGTTACTCGAGGCAACCTCACTTGGAGAAGGGCCACCATTATTCGTATAAGCTAGTGTTGGGGAAGCCATACTGAAAGAGGAACTTTTGGGTGTCCTCGAACGCTATGTCACGGTTTACTTGTAGGATGAAGTATCCTCATGTCAGGTTGTCCTGACACACCCCTGCACAAAGTGACCTTGAACACTGCTGGTAAGTGTCTAGTGGGCGTTTAGTGTATTGATTTACGCCTCTCCGGGAGTTAGGCACAAGGCCAGTTTTTATCTTACTCCCACAAGTAAGATGTGACCCAAGGTCGGGTCGGGAAAGTGGGGTTTAAAAATGGGCAACCCCCGTCGGCATTCCCCGGTAGGGGCGCCTCAGGCAGTAAGCAATAAACTTACTCCTCCACCAAAGAGGGGAGTCGAAGCCTGGGAAGGTGGACCTCCTAGAACTGCACAGGACGTAGGCGTGGAGATGTTTGTGTTTGTATTTCGTTTACTTGTAGGATGAAGTATCCTCATGTGAGGTTGTCCTGACAAACCCCTGTGCAGAGTGACCTTGAACACTGGTGGTAAGTGTCTAGTGGGCGTTTCATGTAGGCGTGGATATGTAGGTTTGTGTTTCTGCGGCGTTTGTGTTTGTATTTCGTATCTGTAGCTTAATTATTATGTCACTGGACAGACATCTCGTCCCTTTTGAAGTGTTTAGGTCTTACACTAGGATTATACCGATTTCGAATGTTAACGTGACCTGATGAGCTAGTCAAACGGAATTCTACAAACCATTAAATGAGGAAGGAATAAAATAAAACTAAAAAAAAAAAACAGTTTTCCCGCGTAAATTTTCCCGCGTTAATTTTTGTTTCTATCACCTATTGCTATTTACTGGTTAAGGAAACGACATGAAAACGGAATTCTGAAGAATTTCAGACTTTGAAATGTTGGAATTCGGATTCTGCTGAACGAAATGGCGAAGTGGAAACGGTTTTCATTTGTTTGTATTTATTTTGTTGCTTGTTTCTATATATATATTTTTTTTTTTTACTTTTTCGATTTGAATTTTCGAAACTCTTTGAATATTGGTAAAATGAATAAATGATATGAAATAGGAAATCCAAATTTCTATTCACGCCAAATGAGTTTTCAACTTAAACATGAATCTAGTGTTATCTCTCTCTCCCTCACCCTCTCTCTCTCGCCCTCCCCTATCTCTCTCTCTCTCTCTCTCTCTCTCTCTCTATATATATATATATATATATATATATATATATTAGAGGTGACAGATTGCTCTATTAATTATATTGAGCTTTACATTATCACGATAGATTATTATTATTAAAGGATAATTCAATTATCGTTACTTAATTCAACATTTAAATATATATATATATACATATATATATTTATATATATATATATATATATATATATATATATATATACACATATATATATACACATATATATATAGATTTTTTAATTATTTTTTTTAACATAGTTCACCCCAAACAAGGCAACCGCCACTGTAGATGTAAGGGGCTACTGAGAAAGGAAAAGGGGAGAAGGAAGGGGGCGGTCAACCTAACTTGGGATCTGCGCAGCGAGATGTCTGTTTACATTAGTTTTACATTTCTGCATGTCTGTTCTGTCGGGGAAACAGGGGACAGGGAGAGAGTTCCAGAGGCCAGCAGTACGAGGAAAGAAGCTATTTAAGTAGAAGGCTCTCCGACATCTGGGACCTCCACAGTGAATAAATGAGATTTAGTTGATTGTCGAGTTAGTCTAGGGAATTTACGTCGAGGGGGCACCAGAGTAGCCAATTCATCGGAGCATAATCCATTGAAGCATTTGCAAAACAAACACAAGGATGCTACATTAGGGCGATGGGACAGAGGCTGAAGCTTTGTTGACAGTGAGGGACCTATTAGGTTGGCGACTCTTTTTTGGACCTTGTCAAGGAGGGAGAGACTAGTAGATGATGCACCAGCCCAGATGTGACAACAATACTCCATGCATGGGCGGATGGTGGCTTTGTAGAGATACAGGATAATGTCAGGTGTGAGGAGTTTACTAGCACGGTAGAGGGAGCCAACCTTTTTTGCGGCAGCCTTGGCAATGTCTTCAATGTATTTGTTCCAATTCATGTTACCTGTGAAAGTTAGGTCGAGGAGTTTGACTGATGAACTCTCAGGTAGGGTGTTATTTGCCATGACAATCGGCTTCTTGTAGTTATTGAAGGAAATGAGCTTTGTCTTTGCGGCGTTAAAAGTTACCAACCATGTATGACCCCAATCCACTACAGCCTGGACGTCAACCTTCTTTGTAATATAACAGGAAACATCCCATCAGAGTGCTCGATTAATTGAGAATTAAATGAAATTAAGAGCATAATATTTATATATTTCGATACAGAAAAATTAGTACAGCATTCGTACCGTCGGTTTCAATCACAGAAAGACTTAGCCATCCGGCTCTCTTCAGCTTCTGAAGCTGAAGAGAGCCGGATGGCTAAGCCCTTCTGTGCTTTAAACCGACGGTACGAATGTTGTACTAATTTTTTTGTAGCAAAATAGATAAATATATATATATATATATATATATATATATATATATATATATATATATATATATATATATATATATATATATATATATATATAATGGATTGAATGACAGAATAAAATAAGATATTAATCAGACTTTATTACATACTAAAGTTTAAGAGCAAGGAGTAATGCTGAGTCCTTAAACCATGAATTTTCAAAGAAAATCTTCTCCTCAGTGGGCAATTACCGCAGTGACATTACTGCGAGTTAAAAAGAAAATTCAACTTTGAAAATATACAAAACATAAAATATATCGGCCAAAAACACTCACGCTGTCTCTCTCTTTCTCTCTCTCTCTCTCTTTCTCTCTCTCTCTCTCTCTCTCTCTCTATATATATATATATATATATATATATATATATATATATATATATGCATACACATATGTATATATTATAAGTAAATATTAAATTATCTTTACCTACGTACACAGGCGTTTCATGCTTATGCAAACACACACATATATATATATATATATATATATATATATATATATATATATATATATATATATATGTATGTATGTGTATATATATATATATGATTATTTTTCCGTACAAGATCTGCAACACTGATATGTCGATTTTATCGATCAACAGCTGTTAAAAACATTTTTAAAAACATGTCCCGATATTTGTGTCGAGATCAGAAAAGTAATTCAGTGTTTATATATCCGTGAAGAGACTTGCTTTACTTTGTATATTATATATAGTTTTTTCTCACTTTATTCGGAATTATATTCCATCTCAAATGGCTTTTTCTTATTTTCATTTAATTATTAATTTTATTTAATTTATTTTTCTGGAATTATTGGATTTTTTTTATTTCATCAATTGCCATTTCCTATTGAAACGTTATTTGATCGAGCTCAAATGTCAGGATCCATTGAAACTGACAACAAAATCGAATCACGTATTTGTAAATGGACCAATACTTGTCCATTTCATTAGACGTATATTTTATGGAACCATCAAAAAATCAATTTCAATATAGATATAACTCTATCGTTATGCTCTCGACTGCCTCTTTCACTCTTTTCCTTATCTATCAATCTCCTTTTCTCTTTTTCGCCCGCCCTCTTCCATACTAGATATCTAAATGGATAAATGCGAACAAATGTGTCCCTCTATCCTAACCATATAAACGTCAATACGGTTTATGCTTATTTAATTCTATGATACGTCATGATATTTTGTAATACCGTATATATAGTAATCTGAAAACACCCACAAACACATTTAGGTTTTCTTAATCTGCATATTTATTTTTTAAACAGTTTCTAATAAATCAATATTCTGTAATATACATTTGTAAAACACCCACAAACACATTTAGGCTGCAGTTCTTAAAAAGAAGCTACTGAAATAGGAAGCTGTATTACAGTGAGGCATCAATACAGCGAATTGATAAAGACCACTAGACCAACGAGTCAAACGAGCTGGAACAAAAGAAGCGGGGAATAGATCACATAACTCTGAAGAACACATGCAACACTAGTATTTAGAAAAAAGACTGAGGAAAGAGGATTATCACACAGACCAATGTTATAAGTAGGAGGAAAACAGTCAGCAGGAAGAGAGTTCCACAAGTCTGCGGTTCTTTGAAAAGAAGATACTGGAATATGAAGCTGTATTACAATGATGCACCAAAACAGCGAATTGATGGAGACCACTAGACCAACGAGTCAAACGAGCTGGAACAAAAGAAGCGGTGAATAGATCACATAACTCTGAAGAACACATGTAATAATAGTATTTATAAAAGATCTGTGAGAGAGTGCAGAGAAAAAGAAAGGGTAGGGCCAATCAAATTGCAGATACGTTTCTGCACCTTATCAAGAACCCTCAAATGGGACAGAGATTTACCAATCCAAGTATGACAAAGGGCCCCTAATTAATTCGCTAAGTCAGCCATTACATTTTGTGCGCCTGTCTATCGTTCTCTTTCTTTCTCATTGTATCTTGTCTGACTACTTGTTCTTATTTTATTCGGTTTCTATCATTCTCGCTGCCGTAACTCTCTTCCCCCATCACTCTCTCTCCCTCTCTCTCTCCCCCCTCTCTCTCTCTCTCTCTCTCTCGTTATCAGTCGAAGTTTATAAAGAAAGTAAAGGGTTAAATTATTGGAACAGTCTGTTATAAACAAAAGGAAATAACACCGCAACTAGTAATACGATTAAACCCGCATCTGAGTGGGAATGAGAGAAAAGAGAAAGATAACAGAAACAGAAAGAGAGAGAGAGAGGGGGGGAGATAGATAGATAGATAGAGAGAGAGAGAGAGAGAGAGAGAGAGAGACTGGGATGTAACGCGCAGATAGACTAATTTGAGATTTTGTTTTTTTAATTGTTATATTTAACTGGCTTTGCAAACTCACATTTCCCTGAATGGTATGTAACGAGCAGATAGACTAATTTGAGATTTTGTTTTTTTAATTGTTATATTAAACTGGCTTTGCAAACTCACATTTCCCTGAATCAAGCTATCTAACTCGAGCTGAATGGGTGACCCAACAAGTTACATTTTTACCTAGATTACATATATAGTCATGAACAGAAATACAATTTCGCTGCATCACAGTCTTTCAGAGAAGCTGGATCAGCAGGTACATCAAGCTGAGGTTGAACTCAGACTGTTTGTACAACAGGCGCGAACGTCCTACACATTACGCTATGCTAACGTCAGTAGGTGGAATCTAAATGGTCATATTAAGCAATTTCAAGTGAGTGAGAGTGCTCTATTCCTTTTACGAAGGACGTTTCAGTATTGTCAATGGTTAATTAATAACAACATAATGCTACAAACCAGACACATTTTTCGTAGGTCTCTTCTTGTTCGGGAAACCTTCGACGGAAGCAGGTGGCCATTTTTATAAACGACCTTAAGCGTCGCAAGGTTCTGGTTGTTACGTATCAAAGGTGTGTCCCTTCTCTTCCTGAGATTCTCATGGATGGCTCTGCTCTTGAGGAGAAATCGACACTGAAACATCTTGGTCTTTCTCTCTCATCATACATTAGATCCATTGCCCTTTCTGCTTCTCATTAAGTCGGTTCTCTCTATCGCTCCAGACAAAAAAACTAGAGTGGGGAGCAATCGAAGAGAGAAATTAACAGATTCTCTGCTCTTGAGGAGAAATCGACACTGAAACTTCTTGGTCTTTCTCTCTCATCAAATCTTTCTTGGAGTTCATACATTAGATCCATTGCTCTTTCTCCTTCTCGTAAAGTCGGTTTTCTCTATCGCTCTAAACACTTTTTCACACCTAAGGCTATTGTCTATCTCTACAAATCCACAATCAGACCATGCATGTATGGAGTACTGTTGACATATTTGGGCTGGTGAATCTCTGTCCCATTTGAGGGTTCTTGATAAAGTGTAGAAACGTATCTGCAATTTGATTGGCCCTACAGTTTCTTCTTCTCTACACCCCCTCTCTCACAGACGTGATGTTGCTAGTCTCAGTCTTTTCTATAAATACTATTATGGCATGTGTTCTTCAAAATGATGTGATCTAATCCCTGCTTCTTTTGTTCCAGCTCGTTTGACTCGTTGGTCTAGTGATCTCCATCAATTCGCTGTGTTGATACCTCATTGTAATACAGCTTCCTATTTCAGTAGCTTCTTTCCAAAGAACCGCAGGCTTGTGGAACTCTCTTCCTGCTGACTGTTTTCCTCCTACCTATAATCTTGGTCTTTTCAAAACTACGTTCAATAGGCATTTCCTGTTTTTGCAATAATCATATTTGTTATTGTTAGCTTATTACATCAAGTGGCTTTATATCTTGTCTGGAGCGATTTCCATAAAAAACGGGACGTGGTGTCATATCTCGTAAGATATGAACAAATACGCCCAATGATTAGTCGGAAGGATGCAATTGGTGAAATGACGAGTGGTTGGCGGCAGAATATCGCGTTAAAACCGTTCAGAACAACGTCATTTAATAAACTACGTTTCATGACGTTCAGATTCGCTTGATGTCTTTGTAAACGCAGCCCCTAAAAGCAAATAGTTGCCATTGCAAGCCGGCCATTTTTCACGCCTTTCTCTCTTATTAATGCTTTCTCCGAATATATTAAAAAAAATCATGAAATAAATCGAGTTTTTAAATTTTATTGTGAAAAGATCAAACCAACGAAGACTAACGGTTTAAAATATCGCCATGTTTTATTGTCCTCATTTTATTTTCGATATTGCGTAAGAATATATATTCATGCGATCCCCTTTATTCCCATGAATAGTTAGCAAGATATCTGGAATAATTATTGGTAATTCTTTTTACCTCTGTTTATACAAAGTTAAATATATATATATATATATATATATATATATATATATATATATATATATATATATATATATATATGGGAAATGAGAAAGGAAAAACCAAAAGATGGGTTTGTTTATGTATTCATCAACGTTTCGTCTTTATTTGTAAGACTTCCTCAGGATGATAATTTTAAGAAAAATCATGCAAGTACATAGAAATATTGGGTTGACATGATGGGTTAATGAGAAGAAGTAGTAGCCACTACTGTGAGCGCAGGACCAAGGCCCGGACTGAGACTAGCCACCAACTTCAAATTATCATCCTGAAGAAGTCTTACAAATAAAGACAAAACGTTGATGAATACATATAAAAAACATCTTATAGTTTTTCTATTTTCATTTCCCATTACGTCGGATTACTCTCATCCTTCCTTTCTCATATATATATTTATATATATATATATATATATATATATATATATATATATATATATATATATATCGTACATGTATTGTATTAGTTTCTGTAAATGTAAATCCGTAGAAACTCAAGTGTTTATAAAAAGTGCTCAATACCAAGTAGAGCTGTTTATAAGTATAAATTTTTATTTATACAAACATTAATGGTTACATATGTGCATACATGTTTCGGTTGCACTTTTCCAAGAAAGTCAACCTCATCAGACCAAGAATTTTTCAGGAATGGATATTTAATGAATTTTCTATCCTAAATAACTCTTTTTGGGATCTAGCATTTTCTATTTCTTATGTAATATCGGATTACCTATTTCACTAGTTGACCTTTTTTTTTTCTTTTTTTTTTTGCCAGTGGTTGTCCCTTTTTTTTACTACCCTTTATGGCGTCTTCATTGCCCTTTCTGTCCTCATTTTATTGCTCTCTGCTTTCTGGCCTGCCCAGCTTCACAGACTCACTCAAGTATAAATATCTTATCTATATATCAAGAATCACACATATATAAACAAACTCTAATACATACCCAAACACACCTAAATAAACAAACAGATTAATAAACGGACATTGATATACATACACATCTAAACATGGACACATACACAGATCCACTATCAATCAAGCATATATTCAGAATACATACGTGCTTATAAATATATTCTAGATGTATATTCAATAAAAAATAAAGAAATACGAATATTATATATATATATATATATATATATATATATATATATATATATATATATATATATATATGGTGCAATTAAGTGTTATAAGAGAAAAAATCCCCACTACAAGAACATATAAATTTTTTAAATGACAATTCAAAATAAAAGTAACAGGTGCTTCACTCGAGGTTTAGATCGACTGAAGTATCGGTTACATTTAGTACGTTTTTTTTTACATTTGCTGGTTGAGCTTTCTAGTTTTTCTGTGAAACCGAATGAATTGATGAAGAGAATATATATATATATATATATATATATATATATATATATATATATATATATATATATATATATTGAGTCTGGCCAGTACTAAATGGGTGACCATTTGGGAATACCAGGTGCTGTATGTGCTCTCTGCTTATCTCGGCATTGTTTCCAGTCGTTTTGTACTGTACTTGCCATTGGAATCAAGCAATGCCGACTCAGGAGAGCGGTTGTTAGAGATTGCGCAACCCTTGCAATTTCAAATTCATGCGTGGGCAGCCCCTGGTGGGGCACTCATACGTCGAAATATCGACGGGAGAGTCCATCATATTATATATATTATATATATATATATATTTTCATTTTTTCTTAATAATCTATATAATGTTTATAAGGTTTTATTATTATTATCAGTTGTATCTTTATATCCCTATTTTATATCTGTAACTTATTCTTTTCCCAATATTGGTCTATGTACGCCCTCCCTCCAATGGATGTTCCTCTAAGTCTAACAGCTGTTGATCGATAACATCGACATGCCAGTGTCGCAGATTTTGTACATGTCTGTGTAAATAAGTATAATTATATATTTTTATTTATTTTTATTTTTGCTTTTATTTATTTTTTTTTTTTTTTTATTTGATATTTTATTTTTATTTATTTTTTCTTCTTATCCACTGATTTTATTTTTCCTTCACATATTCTATTATTTTCTATTATATTTTATTTTATTTTATTTTATTTTTACTCTTCATTTTTGTTCTTATTTTTATTTTTTTCATTTTATCTTAATAATCTTTATCTGTTTATAAGGTTTTATTATAATTATCAGTTTATCTTTATATTTTTATTTTATATCTGTAACTTATTTTTTTTCCAATATTGGTCTCTGTCATCCCTCCTGCTAATAGATGTTCCTCTAAGACGAGCTTGTTATTTTTTCCTTGAATTTCTGTAAGATGTGATGCTAAAGGCGCTGATGAAGTAACGTTTTGGAGTAGATTTGGTTGGTTTTTTTTTAAATTAAAAAATAAAATAAAGTATTTCCAGAATGTTTTGGAAACGACCGTACGCCATAATAGACTTGTTGTTCTAATTCTTTAAACAATTAGAATCTTATAATTCATTAAATATTCTTTTATATATATATATATATATATATATATATATATATATATATATATATATATATGAATGAGTCTATGTGTGTGTATGTATAAAGCGATATTAATTCAAAATATTTAGGCATTCATGTTTCTTAATAGTTTTTGTAGTGTTGATTTTAATAAGGAGAAAATACGTTCTGCGACTGGCTTTGCGCTTAGAATCGAGCAAGTGGGCGGAGTTCCTCTTCCTAAATAATATACGTGAAACGTAGATTGATTGTATATATATATATATATATATATATATATATTACTATTTCATGTATCCACATAGGTTTTATAAGGAGATATAATTTTGTATGTATCAATTTTCAGTATTTACTTCAACAGTGCTCGATACGTAAGTAGAGATAGGTAGTAAGCTATGAAAATATATTTATGGCAATTAAGCTACACAGATGCATTCTAGCCTGAAAATTCATCTGGGGATCAAACGCGGGAACCTCTGTGTAGCTTAATTCTCGACGGTCGAGTTTCAATCCCGGCTTGAGGCACTAACTGGTCTAGCCGCACTGATGAGCTGTGAAACAGCGAAACAGTCTGTATGTGGATGACTATATAAAGCTCCCTCCCCGGGTAGAGGTTAATTTGTAAGGATATCGTCAACTGCTATTAGCTTTAAGGCATAGCTCATTAGGTAAAACTAATTCGAGCCACGACAATTGCAATGTTTACATTGAGATATATCTTGCATTCGGTCAATGTCGCATGATTGCGTAGGGGTTAGAATCGCCGACCGTCAGCTCGACGGTCGAGTATCAATCCCGGCTTGAGGCACTAACTGGTCTAGCCGCACTGATGAGCTGTGAAACAGTGAAACAGTTTGTATGCGGATGACTATATATATATATATATATATATATATACCATAACATGTATATATATACATTTTTATTTATCTTCCTCCCACAGGGTCGGGAAAGTGGGATTTGAAAAACCAGCGCCCGAGAAGGTGAGCACTCTGGCCTACAAAAAACTGCCTGGGCAGCCCCGTAGGCAATAAACTTACCCCTCCCGAAAGAGGGGAGGCAAAGCCTGGGAAGGTGGATCTCCTAGAACTGCACAGGACAAACTCATAGACTGGCGGAAATCAAGCCGCGAAGGCCAAGACGATACCGGTCTATTGGGTGCAGTATCCATCGGAACAGATACTACACTTTGATCTTGGCCAAAAAAATACATATATACACACACACACACACATATATATATATATATATATATATATATATATATATATATATATAATTTAAATCATGAAGGGGGGAGATATGAAGTGTACTTGTTGAATCTTTTTAATTTAGCCTTAAGAAAAATAATAATTGTATTATTTCTAGCCTCGACCATGTTCACCTCCCACTCCTTCCGCAGTTATTGTAACACCTCTCCCACTTCCTATGAATTTTATACTACAACCACGACTCACTACTGTCACCATCTATTTGGATCTCATATTTTGATTTTTGCTCGAAACGGCCGCTGGTTCTGAATCACTTGCCAAAACATTGTGTACTTGTGTAATGTTTTCTTCAGAAAAGTTATCCTGAGGAAGTCTTATAATAAAGACGAAACGTTGATGAATACATAAATAATAATTTTGGTTTACCTTTTACAATTTATGTACACACACACAAACACACCCTTGTATATATATATATATATATATATATATATATATATATATTATCATGTATCTACATAACATTTTAGGAGATATACTTTTTTATGTATCAGTTTTCAGTATTTACTTCAACAGTGCTCGATACGTAAGTAGAGCTAGGTAGTAAGCAATGAAAATATATATTAAGTTATGAAAATATATTAGAAAGTGAAACAATTGAAATAATAGTAAGCTCAATAACAACGAGCTGAAAATCACCTATAAAATAATTACATAAAAATCATATATATATATATATATATATATATATATATATATATATATATATATATATATATATATGCAAACATTGTTACAAATAACAGAATTCGTTGATCTAATTTTTCTGATGGTCTTTTTTGTATTAAAAGCAACAAAATTAATAAATGTTCCATAGGTTTCACGAACGTTTTCGATCTTTCGTCGAATCATCCTCAGGTGTCAAAAGCAAATAGACAATTTTAAAAAGACGGCGGAGAAACGCGCTAAGAACGTTTTCGCATTGTTCCAGGACGTCGTTGACGAGTTAAATTCGGCGACGCTGGATATGCCATCAACGGATAAAATCGCATTATGTTAACCATTTTAAAATGTGACCACTAGTTTAACATGTGATGTTGTTAATTTTAGGTTGTTGTGTTTTTATATAGATAGCTTCCGGTATTTTTAATTTTAAAAAAATTGGTTTCAGAATGTATAATTTTAGTGTTATTAAGTAGAATTTGTCTTTTATCAGATGGAGGGCGGATATGTTTTTGTAGATGTTTGTAAATTGAACTAAAGTTTACAAGATGCATGAATAATTTAAAAAAAGGTATAAGTAAGCCGACGAATTTTATTTTTAACAATATTTGCATAAATGAGAAACTGCTGCCTAAATAGACATAATTCAAACATCTATCTATCTATTTATATATCTCTCTCTATCATATAATTTATATATTAATCTATACACACACACATATATATATATATATATATATATATATATATATATATATAAAATATTTTTTGTTGTTTATTATATATGTACGTATACGTTTCGTCCCTTTTCAATCAGGACTCATCAGCATAGAGATATGACTATTCACTACCGGTCGTACGATTCGAAACCCTGGATTACAAGTATTTTTCAACTTACATCCAACGTCGTTAACCGCGCGCCCAATATCTGAATACATAATAAACAATGATAATTTAACACATACAGGTGGGCAAAAATAAGGGTCCTATTTTTAAAAATTCATAACTTTTTTATTTATTGATTTTTTTTTGATTTTTTTTAGAATAAGTAAAGGACCCCTTCCGAAGCAAGCATGAGCCGTATTAGCCCTAAGGAACGTACCCTCATTTAGAAAACATTATTTTTGCTTAAAAAACTCAAAACATTGTAAAAAACAATACTTTAGTTTTTGTAAGTTTTAAGAAGTGTTTTTCGGCTAAAATTTGTTTTGTTTATTTCAAAAAATCTCGGAAGGGTCAGTCTACACACTCATAAAGTTTGGTGAGTTTAACTTTTATTTTGTGGAAGTTATTCAAATTCAAGTTATTCAAATTTAAAGATAGGACCCTTATTTTGGCCCACCCTGTATAAAAGCGGCTTGATGTCGAGGCATTCTACTTCTATTAAAGAAGGAATGATGCATATAAAGCAAGTGACGTCATGCTGTGTTTGTACTACCATTTAGAGTGCTCTACTTATTTTACGAGGAGCGACAAATATATATATATATATATATATATATATATATTAATGGTATTGGGAGAGTTTCCCAGCAGAGTGCTCAATTATTAAAACGAAAGTAAAATTAACTAGATAATTAATAAGATCATGACATTTATCATATTTATTTATATGTAATACAGTAAGTTAGAACAACATCCGTACCGTCGGTTTCAGATCTGAGAAATTCTAACCTTCGTCAGTAGAGTCGTTCGGCTTAGTTATGGTACGGATGTTGCTCTAACTTACTGTATTACATATACATCAAAATATCTCTCTCTATAAATATATATATATATATATATATATATATATATATATTTATATATATATATATATATATATATATATAAATATATATATATATATATATATATATATATATTGGTACAGAAAAATTAGTACAACATTCGCACCGTCGGTTTCAAGCACAGAAGGACTTAGTCATCCGGCTCTCTTCCTGCTGGGCTTTTCCTGCTATATTACAAAAAAGTTATATATATATATATATATATATATATATATATATATATATATATTTAACATTTCTTTCTTTCTTTCTCCCTTTCTACTGTTTATTTCACGTGACTATTTTTTTCCAAATTGCGTTCTTTGTATAAATTTGAAGACTTTTTGTTTTTAATTAAAGTTCTGCTACCAACTGATGATTGTATTTTAACAATTGAAATATTTAGGTAGTACTATTCCATATGTGTTTTTGAGTTTATTTTTGTTAGTTGTAAATTTGCTTATCCTTTATTCTATTTTTATTTTTACATATATATATAAAGGTAGAGCACTGTAATGGTAGTATAAACACAGCATGACGTCACTTGCTTTATAATGCATTGTTCCTTCCCTTAAAAAAAGAAGTAGAATGCTTAGACGTTAAGCCGCCGATAAAGTGTTAAAATTATCATCGTTTATTCACTATTTAAAATTGGCCGAGCGGTTAAAGACGTCGTATTTGAGTTGAAAAATACTTGTAGTCCGGGGTTTCGAATCGCATGACCGGTAGTGAATAGTTAGATCTCTATGCTGATGAAAAAGAACGAAACGTATACGTACATAGATAATAAACAATAACAAATATTATATATATATATATATATATATATATATATAGAGAGAGAGAGAGAGAGAAGAAAAAAGAGTGATAAATATGCGACGATTGCCTAAATTTATTTCAAATTTCAATCGTTCACTAGTGTTTATTATTCTTTCCTTAAGCCAAGGCTTTTCAAAGATCGAGATCTTATCATCAAAGGAGAAATACAGATAGATAAGTTGGCTTTCGAAAAAAACAAAGTTCAAATATTTGAAAATATATGAAAAATATTATTTAAAAAATGCAGTGAAAGAGAAGTTCCGTAAAAAAGATATGTGGTTTGTCCGGGTGGTAATTTTCCGTTGAAAAGATGTCCAATGAATTGTAGAAAACGAAAAAAAACAAAAACTTTTTCGTAGAGAATGTTCAAATATAAGTAAATCCAAATGCACTTAAATGGAATTTGGACAATCGTCGCATATTTATCACTCTTTTTTCTTCTATCTCTACAATTGCTCTATCTCGTATATTGAGCTAAACCTCTTCACTATAGGTTTCATCTACTAAAAGTGTTACTTTTCGTTTATATTTGATCATATATATATATATATATATATATATATATATATATATATATATATATATATATATATATATATATTTATGTGTATGTGTGTCTTTTACTTTTCGTAATTCTACTCTTATGTCTGCATTCATCTATCTGCATTTTCTATCTTTGACATTTTTTTCTTCTTGGCCATCAGCTGCACTGCCGATCAGGTTAATGGCGGTGCTATTACCATTAGCGTCATATCTGATGTCATAACGACATCATATTGCGAATAGCCAAAACGTGACCCGAACAAAACCCGTTTTCAATTCGCAATTCATCTCTCCCCCTTTTCACCCCTAACTATCTCTCCCCATCTCTACTTCCCTTCCTCTCTCTCCAATCTCTCCCTCTCTCTATAATTCCCCTCCTCCCCTACAACTATATCGTCCATATCTCTCCCCTATTATTCACTTACGCGCTTATTTCTATCCAAACCCCCCTCTCTCTCTCTCTCCCTCTCTCTCTCTCTCTCTCTCTCTCTCTCTCTTATTCTCTCGCTCCCCTTATCATACTCTCTCCCCCTTATATTGATCCTGCTCTATATCTATCTCCTTTTTAGGTTAAAAAATACTTCTACATATATATATATATA
>OY744551.1:54315642-54318142 GCA_963556195.1 Sepiola atlantica | reverse complement strand
TTAAATTATTTGTCGCTACCCTGAGCGGTTTGTTTATTTTAAGAATATTGACGGAACCGCATTTTTTAAAAAAATGTTATTCGCCCTTAATCGGACGAGTCATCAACTTTTGTATGTATAGATTTTTTTTAAAAATCAATTAATATATATATATATATGTATATATATATATATATATATATATATATATATATATATATATATATATATATATTTGTTATTGTTTATTTATCTATGGACGTATACGTTTCGTCTCTTTTCCATCAAGACTCATCAGTATAGAAGTATTCACTACCGGTCACACGATTCGAAACCCTGGATTACAAGTATTTTTCGACCCCAATCCAACGTCGCTAACCGATAGGCCAATCCTGAACAGCTTATAAACAATGATAATTTGAACGCATTTAAAGCGGCGAGACATACAGGCATTACACTTCTATAAGTGAAGGAATGATGTATATATATATATATATATATATATATATATATATATATATATATATTATTTCATGTATCCACATAAAACTTTATAAGGGGATAGAATTGTTTATGTATCAATTTTCAGTATTTACTTCAACAGTGCTCGATACGTAAGTAAAGCTAGGTAGTAAGTTATGAAAATATATTTATGGCAATTAAGCTACCCATTTTAGCATGAAGATTCCCACCGGGGATGAAACGCGGGAGCCTCTGTGTAGCTCAATTGTCATAAATATATTTTCATAGCTTACTACTTAGCTCTACTTATGTATCGAGGACTGTTGAGGTAAATACTGAAAATTGATGCATAAAAAATTATATCTCCTTATAAAATTTTATGTGGATACATGAAGGAATATATATATATATATATATATATATATATATATATATATATATATTATCTCTAAAAATAAAACCTTTTTGTGTATCATTTATTTTTCACCCTCAAAACTTCGCTCTCTTTATCTCTCTCTCCTTAGATCTCTCTTTTTCTTTCTGTCTCACCCCCACACACACACACATATATATATATATATATATATATATATATATATATATATATATATATATTATCTCTAAAAATAAATACCCATTTGAATCGGTAAAACAGGCAACATCCATCATCAATAATGAAATTATTTTAAATAAAACTTAATTACGATTAAGACCCATACATTAATATATAACCCTGTTCCGTTGACCCGGTGCTTTCTTCAAAAGGGACGCTTCAGCAATGCACCGTTTAACTGTGAATTCAAACGCCATTTTTTATTTCGAGTCGCTGAAGATTCCTTATGGCTATAGACGACTATTGATAAGTTAAAAAAGTCATTCCATCTAAATATATATATATATATATATATATATATATATATATATATATATATATAATAAAAGTTTTTAAAAAGGTTGAAGGCAATGCGGAGGTCCGAGTAGCTGTAAGCTGTGGAGAACAAAAACAGAACATTGCCTTCAACCTTTTTAAAAACTTTTATTATTACTCCCAGCAATGCTTACAGCAAACTACCAATTTCTATTATATATATATATATATATATATATATATATATATATACACACACACACATGTATACATATATATATATATATGTGTATGTATGTATCTGAACTTTTGATGTTCTAATAAATATTGTATCCTTGCAATTTTTTATTCTCATCTTTCATCTCTAGAATTGATTGCTCTATTCAATATATTGAGCTTTATATTATCACGATAGATTATTATTAAACGATAATTCAATTATCTTTAATTTAATTAAACATTTAAATATTATATATATATATATATATGTATATTTATATATACATATATATATATATATAAGTTGTCTCTTATATTCAACAATACTTGCCTGCAAGAGAAGATGTGCCTATATATATATATATATATATATATATATATATATATATATATATATAAACATTGCTAGAATTAACAGAATTTGTCTGTTTAATTATACCTTTTTTTCTATTTCTCCTAATGGTCTGTTTTTGCATTAAGATATTAAAATAAAAAAGTTTTTAAAAATGTCCCATGGGTATCACAAACGTGTTCGATTCTTCGACGAATTATTCTCAAGTCTCAGAAGCAAACAGACAAAAAAGCTGGAGAAAGAAGAGCATTATTTAAAAGACAGCGGAGAAACGCGTAGAGAACGTTTTCGCATTGTTCCAGGAAGTCGTTGAGGATTTATGTTAAACAACGCCGAAGTGGTATTACAGAACTAAATCAGATAACGTTAAGCATTTCAAAATGGTTTCGTATGTGATGTCTTTTTAATTTTAGGTTGTTATGTTATGGAATGTCAAAAATTACTATTTTTTGAAAAAATTTTCAGTGGAGGACATTTTAACATTAGTGAATCATATTCCATAAAAAAAATATATTAATTTTATTTATTTTTTTTTTAAATTAAAAAATCTTTTTCTTTTTTTTTTTAATTAAAAAAAAAAAATTTTTAATTAAAAAAAAAAAGAAAAAGATTTTTTAATT
>OY744551.1:54293142-54308142 GCA_963556195.1 Sepiola atlantica | reverse complement strand
TATATATATATATATATATATATATATATATAAATATATATAAAGACGCAGTAGCGAATAACATATTCCACCAAGAGATATGAACTATTAAATAGAAAGATGGGAGGAATGGCGGGAATTCTTTTAAACAATTTCATGGATGTTTTTTCTGAAAAGATCCGAACTTATATATATATATATATATATATATATATATATATATATATAATATATATATATATATATATATATATATGGTAAATGAAAGTAGAAAGCCAAAAACTGTGTTATTTATGTATTCATCAACGTTTCATCTTTATTGAAAGACTTTCTCAAGATATAAAAAACTATGCAGAAAATCATATAGAATATTAATTTTGATTTGTCAGAGAGTGTCCAGACTTGGGCATGGCTGTAGATTGGATAACGCTATATTCAAAATCATGATTTTCATTGTAATTCGCATCTACAGTCATGCCCAAGTCTGGACACTTTCTGACAAATCAAAATTAATATTCTGTATGATTTTTATACATTTTATTTCATCCTGAGGAAGTCTTTCAATAAAAACGAAACGTTGATGACGACATAACTAACAAAGTTTTTGACTTTCCTCTTTCATTTCACATTAACCCGGATCATTACATTCCCAGTTTTATTCAATATATATATATATTTATATATATATATATATATATATATATATATATATATATATATATATATATATATATATATATATATATATATGTCTAAAGAAGATTTAAGTCATTTTAACAAAAAAAAAAATTAAAATGCATTTTAAATTCCCAGACAAACTAACTAAATCCAAGATATTGCAGACTTTACATTCGTTGGAAAATTCATGAATAAAATAAAAAATAAGTAAATTTAAAAAAAAAAAAAAAGGGGGGTTACGTATCTAAGAGTGAAAAAAAAACAGGAGACCTTAAGCGTCTAATATTAACACGGGGATCATCAGCTGTTTACCATGTAACTGTTACGGAGATTTAAAAACAGGACAGTTATAATATTCATGGCTCTCCAATGGTACCGATTAAGCTACAATTTCCCCAATAATCTAGTGTCGAAATAATTCAGCCTAAAATTTGCATATCAAATAACATTAATTATAACAATAATAATAATAATAATAATAAATAATAATAATAATAATAATAATAATAATAATAATAATAATAATAATAATAATAATAATAATAATAATAATAATAAATAATAATAATAATAATACTATCTAAACACTACACCCAAGAACCATTCTGCAATATGGTAGCTAGCAATGAAATTATATAGGAATTAAAGTTGCATTAAAAAATAAATAAATAAATAAAAAATAAAGCTTAAGTACCTTAGGTGCCATACATATATATATATATATATATATATATATATATATATATATATATATATATATATATATATATATATTGTGCAATCAGAGGAGAAAAAAGGTCTAATGGGTGGTATGTCATTCTGACCATCACCCAAACTTAAATATTCACCGTTTTAATGCTATTCATCATTTTTTTTCTTTTTGCAACTAAATTATACACAAATCGATTTTGCCTATTTGCTAAGTAATGGCGATAGATAATTTACCGTAAATAATATCAAACTATTAACGACAGAACGCTATAAAATAAATTACTACCTAGCATTAAGATCACTTAAATATGTATCCAATATATACAATGAAGTCAGTCGATTTTTCGCAATTTTTCATCGATAGACTTAAATATAACAAATCGATATTTGATTTCGTCCAAGCCAATTTCTTGTTCCTTCTTTTACCATCTAATTCACAAAAAAACAATGTGTTTCGCTTTAGTTTAATTTAAAAAATACTTATTCCTGCTGTGAAGATTGTTTAAACTTAGACGTTTTTCATAAACTATCAAAACAACAGCGTCAGATACCGGCCTTAATAATAAAAACATTTCGGGATTACGCTATCTCTTTCGGCAATTAGATTAACAATTACATGCGTGTTTAAATACATAATTGTTTTGCAAAAAATTAATTGTGTACCATAATAGCAGGCAAATAATTATTCTATAGTTTCTAAGAAAGGAAACAACTTGAAATTGGATCTTTAATTCATTTATGTATTCATGTATTTTTTTTATTTTTTATTTTTAAAAAGGACTAACAAAACAGAAGAGTTCTGTTGTTTTTAACAACATTTGTATATTTACATATATATATTTATATATATATATATATATATATATATATATATATATTTATATGTATATCTAGGCAGCATCTTCTCTTGCAGGCAAGTATTGTTGAATGTAGTTCTATAGTTTCGTACTTATTACATAATTCCCGCCCAAACCTTCAATAATACTAACACATGGTCTGTACCTGATTAACCTCATTCCCCTGAAGATGGACCACGAATGGTCTGAAAGTACTTGGGAAACAAGTCCAAACTATGGCAAATTAATCAGCCAATTCCCTTCTGAAACTAAGATCCTGATTCGGAATATTGAAAGGATCTACCAAAGGATATCTAGACATGAGTTGTCTCTTATATTCAACAATACTTGTCTGCAAGAGAAGATGCTGCCTAGATACACACACACACACACACACACACACACACACATATATATATATATATATATATATATATATATATATATATATATATATATATATATATATATATAGTATATGTATTGTATTAGTTTCTGTAGATGTAAATCCGTTGAAACTCAAGTGTTTATAAAAAGTGCTCAATAACAAGTAGAACTGTTTATAAGTATACATTTTTATTTATACAAACATTATTGGTTACATATGTGCATACATGTTTCGGTTGCACTTTTCACAGAAAGTCAACCTCATCAGACCTCTGAAGATGGACCATGAGTGGTTTGAAAGTACTTGGGACACAAATCTAAACTATAGCAAATTCATCAGCGAATTCCTCTCTGAAACAAGATCCTGATTCCAACTATTGAAAGGATCTACCAAAGACATGAGTATATATAGTTATATATATATATATATATATATATATATATATATATATATATATATATATATATATATATATAGTCTCGGAAGTTTCTCAACCATAAAAACTATATAAAAAAAAAAAAAAATTTAAAAAATTAAAAAACTAAAAAACTAAAAAATAAATAAAAATAAAAAAAAAACAAAAAACTTATAGTCTCAAGTCTTCCAGTGGAAAATAACTCATGTAAGTCAATTTATTTTTTACAGTTATTATATTAGTTAGTTTCTAACACTATTTTAAGGGATCATCAGTTGTTTACCATGAAAAACTATTTACATATATATATATATTTACATATATATATGCATATATAAATATATATTAATATATTTATTTATATATTTATATACATACAAATATTCATTATTTATTATGTATATATTTATACACTTTTGTTTCATTTTACTTCAGTCGAAGTTCTTAGAAATTAAGGTGTCCCTTCCTGTTGCTAACACTTGATCTCTATAAGATACATAAATATTCGAATATTCAATTAAAGTTCTCCCTTTACCTCTAAAACACGACTATATATATATATATATATATATATATATATATATATATATATATATATATATATATTTATTCCCTTTTGGTTTCAATTTACTTAATAAAATTTCTCAGAAATAAAAGTGACCCTTAAGCTCAATATGACGTATATAGATATTCGAATATTCTATTCGAACTTTTTTCACTCCATTTTTTAATGATATTTTTTTAAATGTTTGAACTTTGGCTTTTCCGCAGCCAATGTATCTATCTGTATAATTCCATTTTTTTTTTTTATAAAAAAACATCTATTGTTAAATTAAAAAAAAATATGAATATAAAAAAAAAAATGAACCTTAAACACTTATACAAATCACGTGCTGCATTCACGTTCTTCATATTTGATGGTGGGAAACAACAACTTGCCCATTTGGCCCGGCTGTAATTACAACAAGCCGGTAAAGAGATAAAAAATACAAATCCGATATAAATCAGGATATATTACACACCGAGGATGCCAGGTTTTGGCGAAATATCTGTATCACTTTAAACTAACAAAAAAAAAATGCTAGTTCATAATAAAAAAGAAAAAAAAATCGGTTTCGATTTATTATTTTTCTTTTTTATGAAAAAAATTGATATCGCATCTTAATGCTTCAAAAGGTATTTATTTTACCTATTCCTTCTTATATATATATATATATATATATATATATATATATATATATATATATATATGTGTGTGTGTGTGTGTGTGTGTATTAGTCAGCTACAGACAGCGTATATATTTATGGGAGAAATAAATCATATTTAAATAGACATTTTGAGCGATAGGATTTTAAATCAGAATGATGGGCGTCGTCCAAAACTGATTTTGATAAAATTAAATAGGTGTCGGCGCTAAGGTCTACGGATGGTTTCCGTAATGATGACCGATCTGAGGTTTCAGCTCCCAGACTATTCCCAACCCTAACCCCGGCCCCCCTAAAAAAATCGATGCCTGGCGATAGATAACCAAATAAGGGAATAGGGTTGCGACTGTTTTGACAACGGCCAATCACGTGGGCCCCGCCCCCGTCTGCCAGGTCCTTGTTTAACGGGGCGTTTAAAGAGAGAACCCGCGCGTCGTGAAACCAATGACGGGGCCCCGTCTCTACTCGTCGCGCTTCGTTGCACTGATGTCGATCCGGCTTTATTTTCCCATCAAACATTGTTGATTGGTTTATGATGTCTGTTGTTCTATCTCCACCCCCCACCAACAACGTCGGGGATAAACGAACCCTGAACGCTTTTTAAATAGTTTGATGGCGTCTGCAAACAGAACTGGCACTACCTACGTTCGAACCCCTCTACGGGTATTGATTTACTCCTCTCCAGGAGTTAGGCACAAGGCCAGTTTTTATCTTACTCCCACAAGTAAGATGTGACCCAAGGTCGGGTCGGGAAAGTGGGGTTTAAAAATTGCCTGGGCAGCCCCGTCGGCATTCCCCGGTAGGGGGGCCTCAGGCAGTAAGCAATAAACTTACTTCTCCCCAAAGAGGGGAGGCAAAGCCTGGGAGGGTGGACCTCCTAGAACTGCACAGGACAGACCCATAGACCAGCGTAAATCAAGCCCCGAAGGTCAAGACAATACCAGTCTATGGGGTGTAGTATCCATCGGAACAGATACTACACTTTGATCTTAGCCAAAAGGCCACAAGCCGTTTTATTTATCTTCCTCTTACAAGATAAAATGTGACACAAGGTCGGGAAAGTGGGATTTTAAAAGCCATCGCACTCTGGCCTACAAAAAAATGCATTGGCAGCCCCGTGGGCATTCCCCGGTAGGGGCGCCTCAGTGGGTAGGCTATAAACTTACTTCTCCCAAAAGAGGGGAGGCGAAGCCTGGGAAGGTGGACCTCCTAGAACTGCACAGGACAAACTCACAGACCGGCGGAATCAAGGCCCGAAGGTTCAGACGGTACCGGTCTCCAGAGCGCAGCATCCATCGGAACAGATACTACACTTTGATCTTAGCCAAAAGGCCGGTATTTAACGCCTACCCACAATAGGTGTATGTGACACAAGGTCGGAAAGTGGGATTTGAAAAGCCGGCGCCCGGGAAGGTGAGCGCTCTGGCCATTAAAAATTGCCTGGACAGCCCCGTCGGCATTCCCCGGTAGGGGCGCCTCAGGCAGTAAGCTATAAACTTACTCATCCCCAAAGAAGGGAGGCGAAGCCTGGGAGGGTGGACCTCCTAGAACTGCACAGGACAGACCCATAGACAGGCGTAAATCAAGCCCCGAAGGCCAAGACAATACCAGTCTATGGGGTGCAGTATCCATCGGAACAGATACTACACTTTGATCTTAGCCAAAAGGCCAATAAACCCTAGGCTGTATTTACAAGTGGGTGAAAAACAAACATTAGCCAACATTTAACACAACAAAAATCAAATAATACATTTAGTCAAATTGTAATAAAAGAAATATTTATTTTTTAACAAAGAAATAAAAGTAAACAGGTGATAAATTATATTTTTTAAGTGTTTTTTTTCTTTTTACTGAAAATAATATTTGGATTGTCATCAGGTAAAAATGGCGTCGTTAAGCGTTAGGGTGTTGAGTTAGGGTTTAGGTTTAGGGTTTCTTTTTTTTACTGACAATTATGTTTGGTTTCTTTAGCGTTAGGGTTTAGAGTTAAGGTCAAGTTTTAAATTTTGTATTGCTTTTCTTTGCTTGAACATTTGTTTTTTTTCTTTTGTGATCAGTTTTTATTTACTGACAAAAGTTAATCACCGCTTTCCTTCATAAGACGCAACAGTCACTGACGTCCCGTGAACATTCTTTGCAGTACTTTCGCGTTTCAATCAGTTGAAATGTTGACATGTCTGATTATTTTCTCGTAATTTGATTGGCTAACAGCTTCGGCACTTTCCGGCGATTTACGTAAAGATCCAGAAAGTAACGACGTCAAGTCGATTTTAACGTGGGTTATAATCTAAGAAAGTGCCAAACTCTTGTACAGGTAGACGATTCACGCCAGGAGTGAAATAGTTTTGGGGAGCTGTTGAATGCTCAAACAATTTTTCCAGCTACCTTGGTAAGGGATTTGATGTAAGTATTCTTGTTCAGGTCTGAAGTGAACGTCTTAATTCGTATTTTTCTGTGTGTCTCCATGCACGCTGAATAACGTCATCGTTTTGTGACGTCATCCAAAAGATAGAGAGATGGCGATATCTGCGCACTGGTAATCACGTCACAAAAAAATGATGACGTCATCCACCAAACGATTAAAAGAGAGAGAAAGAGAGAGAGAGAATGGGGAGGTTTCTTTCGTTACGTTTTATCAACACGACACCTGACGTACAAACCTGGAGTACAAGCACACTTGCAGTGGGATCTACAAGCGCCCGAGACGAGCACCAGGAAGCGAATGGCTTTAAGAGCGACCCTCTTTCTTTCCCTCGGTTCGTCGAGATGTGCTCTCTTCCTCACATTCCAAAAATAAATAAACTTTTAACACATTTTAGCTAAATAAGAATGTCGGCCAATAAGATTGAGCCCTGCTGGTCGATTTAAACCCTAAACCATATAGAGAACCTGCGTAAAGTGATTGCTCCCTAATATAAGTACAGTCTGGGGAACAGGGAGGAGGGAGGGAGTTCCAAAGGCCGGATCTCCGGCATCTGCGGATCTCCACAGTGAATGGGTAGGATTTAGCTGATAGTCGGGTGTATTTACGTCGAGGGGGTAGGGTTAGGGTTAGAGTTAGGGTTAGGGTTAGGGTTTGGGTTTACGTCGAGGAAGGGGGGCACCAGAGCAACAAGTAAGTTGGATCACATTCCATTGAAGTACAAGGATGCAACATTGCGGCGATGGGACAGGGGCTGGAGCTTGGTAGACAGTGAGGGAATTATCAGATTAGATACTCTCTTTTTTGCACCTTGTCTGATAGGGAGAGATTAGTGGATGGTGCACCAACCCAGATGTGACAACAATACTCCATGCTTGGGCGGATAGTGGCTCTGTATAGATATAGGATACTGGCAGGTGTGAGAGGTTTTCCAGCACGTGAGGGGTAGCCCATTGTTTTGGATCGTTAGACTATAGGTTAATATTGTAGTGATTTTATTTATGTAAGTTATAATTTTATGTTTTTTTTTCAGACAAATATTCATTAAATTAATGAAACGAAGATGTTACTACTTTTATGTACTCAACATTGAAGCAATTTACTTTTTTGAGACAATAAATAGTTTATGTCTTATTAGCATACAAATAATGGTCATCTAAATATTCTTCAAATAACTAAAACAAATTTCACTTTTCGAAATGTTTGAAATTGTTCAAACAACGAAACGACATTTATTTGGAACAATTCATTTCAAAATGAGGGAAAGTCGGATTGAGAAGTTTTCTAACACGTGATAGGGAGCCCACTTTCTTTGCAGCAGCCTTGGCAATGTCTTCTATGTATTGGTTTCAATTCATGTTAGCCAATCCTTATGAAAACATCGAACGTTAGTCTGCACAGGTTAATCATGTAGTGATTTTATTTATTTAAGTTATAATTTTATGTTTTGTTATATGTATATGATATATTATCGATTTTTAGCATAGGCCGTTTTTGAAGTCTATTAAGGGATAGAGCGCTCTCGCGCCTCCCTTGATTCTCGATTTTTAATAAAACGTTTAATAGTTATGGTATATAGGCTGTATATAGTTATAGTTATCGTAATTTTTAGTATTTATATTTTATTTAGTATAGGGTGGGCAAAAATAAGGGTCCTATTTTTAAAAATTCATAACTTTTTTATTTATTGATTTAAAAAAAAATTTTTTTTAGAATAAGTAAAGGACCCCTTCCGAAGCAAGCATGAGCCGTATTAGCCCTAAGGAACGTACCCTCATTTAGAAAACATTATTTTTGCTTAAAAAACTCAAAAACAGTGTAAAAAACAATACTTTAGTTTTTGTAAGTTTTAAGAAGTGTTTTTCGGCTAAAATTTGTTTTGTTTATTTCAAAAAATCTCGGAAGGGTCAGTCTACACACACATAAAGTTTGGTGAGTTTAACTTTTATTTTGTGGAAGTTATTCAAATTCAAGTTATTCAAATTTAAAGATAGGACGCTTATTTTGGCCCACCATTTGGTCGTGGAAGTGTTTATCGATGTTCAGAACAACTAGGTCTGTATTACGTCATGTGATTTGCGTGTTGAATTCGACGATCTCTTGGATATCTTTGTGTTTTAGTATTTTAAGGGGGGGATTCAGGAGGTACTTGATGTTGTATCTCGTGTATTCTGGTAGTTTTTTGACACGGTAAAGAGAGCCCACTTTCTTTGCAGCAGCCTTGGCAATGTCTTCTGCGTATTTGTTCTAATTCCTGTTACCTCTGCATTTAAGGCTGAGGAGTGGATACTTAAGCAGCAACATTTAAATTGTTGTTAAACTCTAGGAAACGGGGAGAAGGATGGGAATTCCAAAGGCAACCGATGCGAGGAAATAAGAAATTGAGTAGAACAGTTTCCGACATTTAGGGACCTTTGCAGTGGAATTGTTGGATTCTTGGCGGTAGTCAATTGGGTCGGGGGTTAGGGTTAGGGTTACGTTAAGCTGATTTAGGCTATTGCACTTTCGGTTTTAATAAATAGTCGAGTAACAGTAAATAAATAAAAAAAATAGATATTAATTAAATTCTAGTAGTCGCAAGTAGACACCCCAACCACACACATACACGTACACACATGAAGTTGTTTTATAATTGTATTAGTACAGGGATTTTATAACATAACAGAGCCTTTTTTATTCCTGATATTTTTTTTAATAAATAAAAAAGAAAAATAACAACATTTAAAGGGTAGGGGTAGCCGAATTTTTTTGCAGCAACCTTTGCGATGTCTTGAATGTATTCGTTCCGAAAATTTATGTGGGGTTACCTTGAAGATAATGATATGCATGGAAATCCAGGGCCATCACGGAACGGGGGGGATGTCACCAGCCAGATAAGACATACTTCGCTCGGTTTGTTAGGATGTCATAGAAAAGTTTGTGTTGCGCCTCAAGAAATGTACAGAGCTTATTGGAGGTCATCTGAAAACCACAGGTTCTAGAATCAAGTAAAATGTTGTGAAAACGCCCACGTTTTGATATTGTGTTAATAACCCTAACCCTTACCTTAACCCTAACCCCAACCCTACCCCAAACTTTAACTCTAACCCTAACCCTAACCCTAACCAATAAACATAACCCCTAACCCTAATCCTAACCAAAAAAACGCCCACGTTTTGATATTGTGTATATAACCCTAACACTAACCCTACCCCAAACTCTAACCCTAACCCTAACCCTAACCCTAACCAATAACCCTACCCCTACCCCTAACCCTAAAACACCCACGTTTTTATATTGTGTTTATAACCCTAACCCTAACCCTAACGCTAACGCTAACCCTACCCCAAACTCTAACCCTAATCACTAACCCTAAACCTAACCCTAACCCTAACTCTAACCCTAACCCTAACTCTAGCCCTAACTTTAAAACGCCCCTGTTTTGATATTGTGTTTATAACCTGTTGTGGTTGCAAGGTTGAACAATAATTAGTGAGGAATACAATGAAGACGCAAACAACAAGGAGAATGCAATAATAAGTGTATTAAAGAAAAGGTATAGTTACAGTATGTACAAATGAAGGTGTCGAGTCAGAGAGTCTTGGTGGGAGGACATGTACGCTCTTCGGCGTCACTTCCGGTGGCATTTAGGTAACACACACTAAGGCCAACCTAGGCTTGCCATTTATAGTGTAACGTTATTCGTATATGCAAATGAGTGGCTGCCACCACAACATAACCCTAAACCTACCCCTAAACCTAACCCTAATCCTAACCTTAACTCTAACCTTAACCCTAACCCCTAACTCTAACCCTAACCATAAAACGCCCACGTTTTAATATTGTGTTTATAACCCTAACCCTAACCCTAACCTTAACTCTAACCCTAACCCTAACCTTAACCCTAACCATAAAACGCCCCCGTTTTGATATTGTGTTTATAACCCTAAACCTAACCCTAACCCTAACCCTAACTCTAACCTTAACCTTAACCCTAACCATAAAACGCCCACGTTTTGATATTGTGTTTATAACCTAAACCTAACCATAATCCAACCCTTACTCTATACGCTATACCCTAACCCTAACCCTAACCAATAACCCTAAATCTAACCCTAACCCTAACTCTAACCCTAAAACGCCCCCGTTTTAATATTGTGTTTATAACAAAATAAACCAGTCATCGCCAAAGTACGAGTTAATTCTTGCATAAAATTTAGAAATGAGACCAATCAAAATTTAGGGGCGCTTTCTTTTTTTCTATAATATTAATCAGGTTCCCCCTATTCATTTAAATATATATTGCCGGCTTATAACATCAAAGAAACGTGGCTGCTAATTATATCTTCACATATAATCCGGATTGTTTACTAAAATGGCATCGGTTGGCAATAACAAATATATTCATGAAACACATGTTTACTTATTGCTGCGACTCCATTTTCCGCACATTAATTAACGAACAGTTTAATAGAAAGGGCATCCTTGAAGGGTCTGAATGTCAGGGTCAAATGTTTGGATTGAATCATCAATCAATGACACAAGTATAGTATTCGAACTTGTGCCTACGGTGAAGGACCGTTTTATAGCTGACGTCGCCTTAACCAACCCAGTAAACAAGACTGCAATTTAACGAACTATATTGTTATATAATGGGACGCATGTGATGATGGACGTACAGAGAGATCGCTTAACTTGCGCGATTTGTAGCAGAGTCATCTCGTGCAACTTTGGTGCGATGTTTTTTCACGATTCGCGGGGACAGTAGACGAGACCTCGGGGTCGAGGGTTAGGTCAGAGGGTTAGCAGAGAGACGGTGGCGGCGACGGAAGAGGCAGCGGGAAGAAAGGGAAATATGATTCCCGAATTGGGTTTACTGCTGTGTCAGCCGAAAGGGAGAAATTGAACATGGGACCGACTAGCAAGACCACTCGACGTCGCCCGGATCGAGAAATGACATATCGTCCCGTTAGCAAGCGATGCCGTTGGCTGGATCAACAAAAGAGCGGTTCTACAACGCCACAGAGATTCCGACATTACAACGTGTTATGAACGTGTTATTCAACAATATCAGTTAGTATCTTATATGCATTTGAAATAGTTTTTGCCGAATATCACGTATTGGAAACGGCGGTCTAACGAGGGAGATATTAAATGGGAGAAATATTTCGGGAGTGAGAAAAATGGAACTCTTTGCTGATGGCCTTGCAATTTTTGCTGACACAGCTAGACAGTCAGAAGCCCTACTACATTCTCTTGAATAAACGGCAAATTGGTATTTGTGTCAACACAAGTAAAACAGAGCATGTTCTCCTGAACCAACATGGAACTATCTCTTCCCTAAATGGGACTTGTCTAAGAAAATGTGGACTAGTTTACCTATCTTGGTAGTAAAGTTGCCAAGGAAAGTTCCACAGAGTGTGAACTGAAGGTGCGAATCAGCAATGGCTGCGCAGGAGTGGACAAGATGAAAGCGATCTGGAAGTCAAGGAGTGTAGAGGGAGGTGGAGGAAGGAGTGTAGAGGGAGGTGGGGGAGGGAGGGTAGAGGGAGGTGGAGGAAAGAGGGTAAAGGGAGGTGGAGAAAGGAGGGTAACAAGAGGTGGAGGAAGGAGAGAGGTGGAGGAAGGAGGAAGGAGGGTAGTAGGAGGTGAAGGAAGGAGGGTAGAGGGAGGTGGAGGAAGGAGGGTAGAGGGAGGTGGAGGAAGGAGGAAGGAGGGTAGAGGGAGGTTGAGGGAGGAGGGTAAAGAGAGGTGAAGGAAAGAGGGTAGAGGGAGGTGGAGGAAGGAGAAAGGAGGGAGGTGAAGGAAGGAAGAAGGAGGGTAGAGGAAGGTGGAGGAAAGAGGGAAGAGGGAGGATAGAGGGAGGTGGAGGAAGGAGAGTAGAGGGAGGTGGAGAAAGGAGGGTAGAAGGAGGGTAGAGGGAGGTGGAGGAATGAGGGTAGAGGAAAGTGGAGGAGGGAGGGTAGAAGGGTATGGAGGGAGGAGGTAAATTCCACAGAATTTGAACTGAAGGTGCGAATCAGCAAGGCCTCGGCAGGAGTGGGTAAGATGAAAGCGATCTGGAAGTCAAGTCTTCCTACTAAGATGAAACGTGACTTCTTTGAAGCCATTGTTGCATCGGTACTCGTATATGGAAGTAGAACTTGAACTTTTGCTAAAAGATTCCAGAAGAAAATCATTGCTGGAGGGTTAAAGATCAAATCATCAGCGATGTTCTTTCTGTGGATGTCAAAACAAGGGTTGTGGCGCAGTGTGCAGATTTTTTAAGGGTATTTACGCGTAATCGCCTTAAAAAATAGAATCTCATTTTATCGGAATGAGAGGAGGAGGTGAAGATATTACTTCACAATAATACCCAACAGTTTAAACATTCTTACTTATACCGTGAACTTTTAAAGTTATTTATTTTATTTTCACGGAAAATGTACACACAACTAAAATCAATTTCTTAAAATAAAAATTAAAAAGGAAACGTATAGTTTAAAAAGTATAAGATTTTTAAAAAAAACATGGGTAAATTTGCTTATTTATACCCTTCGTTACTCATCGCTCCCAGAAAACCCTCAAATTCTGACGATATTGAGATAAAAATGTTGTTTGGCACAAGACAAATGAAACGACCGCAAAAATATATCTCACAGAAATGTTATGTTTTTTGGAAATCTGAAAAAATAAAAATGAAAATAATTAAATAAAAACATGGTTATTAAACTATAATATGAACCTGACTTATACATACATACATACATATATATATATATATATATATATATATATATATATATATATATATAAATGATAATTTATTTCATTTTGACTGTGTGATTATGATCCTATCTGAACAGGCATAATTTTATTTCGTGGCCTGATGATCGGGAGTCCCTCAAACTGCTCTCGTGAAACAAAATCAATTTTGTAGTCAAAATGAAATAAATTATCATTTATATTTCTGCTCTATATTTTTATTGAGCATTCTCATAAACCCAGTTCAACTCCCCTGGATTTATACCCTGTGGATCTATACCATACTGGGATTATTTATATATATATATATATATATATATATATATATATATATATATATATATATATATATATATATATATTTCTATGTACATGATAAGCTCTTAAACTAATCAACGGATCATGATGAATTAGGAGTACTACATAATACCCACAAAAAATATGCCCACAAAAATATAAAATACCCCCTATAAAAACTTTGTTCATCGCGCATATACTATATCCTAATCTAGAAAAATATTTTATAAATAACTAACAAACACTTATAAATAACAATTTCTTCAATAGAATAGTTTATCTACAAATAAAATTATATATAAAATCCATGAACAATAAAACAAAACACCAAAGCCATAACAAAAACCACACTTTCCACCTATACTACAAAAACCAAATATACCCTAATTACAAACTTGACGAAACAGCAATAATTGACCTAATACAACGATACACAAATATTAAGATCGATGATAAACGAAGTAGATTTTCTTTTATTCGGTTATTTTTTTCGATTGAATATTCGGTCTTAAGATGTTCCAGCCGTCTAAATAGTTAGATAGTTATGGAAATGTGGCTCAATCAGAAGGGTGAGAGGAGTAGGCAGTCGTTTGGAAGTTTTCGAGACGAACACCACGAGTAGAGATGACTTAAGATCGACGATACACTAAATATACTAAATAAGCAAGCAGACCCAAATATCCGTAGGTCAGAATGCCTCTTCTACCGCTGGCAGAAAAGAAGGCAACACCAACATCTCAATAAAGGGTCCTTTCTTCAAATTTTAAGATTTTTCCGTTTTTTCCTGCCGTTGGGAACTATATGTATCGGTCTAAAATTGAAAACCATAAAAAATCAGACTAATAATCTATAACACAAAAGTCAAAACGTCTAATTTAATTGTAAAAAATAACACCATTAATTCAACCCTAACCTTAATCTTAACCCTAAACCAAAAGCAGAGGTGATGTCACGTGACTCAAAGAAATATGAAAAAAATAAAAATAAAAATAATAAAATAAAAACATGGTTAGTTGAATATAATATGAACCTGACTTGTATATATATATATATATATATAATAGAAATTGGTAGTTTGCTGTAAGCATTGCTGGGAGTAATAATAAAAGTTTTTAAAAAGGTTGAAGGCAATGCGAAGATCCGGGTTGCTGGAACCTGTGAAGAACAAAAACAAAACAAAACCGAAATAAGTCGGATATAGATCGAAAGGTTTGTTTATTTTTCTAGACAGCAAGGGTGTTAGTTTGTAATGTCCGGATTATCAAGAATCAATTTGATATATTTCGAGAGATTTTTTTTTCTTCTTCCTCTCCTTGTCAAAAATAAATAAAAGAAAAATCCCGGAT
>OY744551.1:54283142-54288142 GCA_963556195.1 Sepiola atlantica | reverse complement strand
AGTAAGTTTATTGCTTACTGTCTGAGGCGCCCCTACCGGGAATGCCGACGGGGCTGCCCAGGCAATTTTTAAATGGCCAGAGTGCTCATCTCTCGAGCGCTGGCTTTTAACCCCACTTTCTCGACCCAAGCTGTGGTCACATCTTACCTGTGGGAGTAAGATAAAACTGGCCTTGTGCCTAACTCCGGGAGGAGTAAATAAATATCTAAGTATTCTGTTTGTTTAAGTTTCAGAATATATCGGGTTATAGAGATCTATCTCCAAAACACTTGTTGGAGTCTGTGATATATTTCCATTCTATGGGTGTCCAGCGCGAACGTAGACCCCACGATATCATTTTACCATCTTTGGACAAAACAGGAATTACACTTTGATCATAGCTCGAAGAACTTCACGATGAAATTTAATAAAATATTTTGTTGCGTTGCATCTTCGGCGATCAAGAGATCACATTTTAAACAAAAAGGGTAGATTGTGATAACGTACGTACTGGCAAAAAATGTGCTTAGTGTATTTTTATATGCGTTATGCAGAAGTTAATATTGGCATTGATTTTTCAGAATGTTTGAAGTTGTTTTGGTTTGAGTGCGAAGAAGCTAAATGGCGTTTCTTCCATATTTGGTCCACAGTATTAATTACGTCGACGATGCACTTAGAGACATTGCCAAACCGATTCCGTGCTACATGTTTGACAAAGACTTAATCTCCGCTCTTTAGAAGAATACATGTTTTCGCAGACCATTACTCTTTGAGAGAGAAGGCGATAGAACCGATTATGTATTGTGATTGTAATCTTTTATTTTAATAACTCATAGCGTTTGCAGAAGTGAATTGTCGACAATATAAATTTGGCAACGAATCAGCGCTTTAACATTTGGCTAGTGGCTTTCTACAAATGATTTTAGGAGATTTTCAATGTGAAAAATAAAGAACTCAGTTCCTAAAAAAACGGTTAATGCATTCGGCTACGTTGGGTGCAAAAGTATCTGCATCCATTTTTGACCACCAGCATGCAACCGATGTTTCAATTGCAAGGATGCAATTTCAAATAGACAAAAACGTATATAAAATCATTGGAAATGTGTTATATTTTCGTTTACCGACTGCTAGTACAAACCATTATACAACCGTGTTGTCGGCGAACACATGTTCTATTCGTCTGCTGATAAACACACTCGGACGCCGAAGTTCAGCTTTTTAGTAAAGTTTTATTACAACAATAAGAACAATCACGGAAACCAGAGAAAGGGTCCAAAAATCCAGCATTGCAGACCACGCCGTAGCTCAGGATTACCGCATAAGGAAAAGATTTCAATTTTCTTCATAAAAGATACAGTGTCACATGCTATAACAAGTCCTTCTCCTTCTCCCTATATATATATATATATATATATATATATATATATATATATATATATATATATATATATATATATATATGTGTGTAGAAATTTAGACAACCCGTGTAAATTATGTCTGAATGAAAAATTTCAAATCCTAAACTTTAAAGACCCCCGAAATCTAGTAAACTGTAGAAGTGAGATAGCAAACAGCTGCCTACACAGAAATAACTTTACCTTAGGCTAACGATACATGAATAAATAAATAAATAAATATACAAATAAGTAAAAATAACTAAACTAAACCAACAACTAACCATTCAAAAATTAAAACCTAAAATAGAAATACAAGGAACCACGTGTTAAAATAAATTAACCCATTATATTTACACAACAAGTAAACAGGTTAGCGGCCAATCTATTGAAAATGGAACAACAGAACAGGATAGAGGAAGTAACACTAACCGGACCTTTGTTCGTGGGAAGCCCCGCGATTGGCTGAGAGAACTACAAAGAATCTGATTGGTTAACTAGCTATAAAAACACCCGCCAAAAATAACTCCAGCATTTTAGCCTAAAGATTCCCTCCCGGTGATGAAACGCGGGAGCCTCTGTGTAGCTTAATATATTTTCATAGCGCGCGCGCGCGCTCTCTCTCTCTCTCTCGCTCTCTCTCTCTCTCTCTCTCTCTCTCTCTATATATATATATATATATATATATATATATATATATACACGAATTTTAAATAAATAATATTAAACTATTTTTACCTACGTACACTAGCGTTTCAAGCTTTCGCTCTCATCAGTGATAATCTCGGACGGTCACACGGTTTGAACCCCTACCACAGAGTAAACATAAACTCCGTAAGCAAGCGCTGTAACCATTAGGCCACAGGATATTACCAAATTCAAGAACGGAATTTAAATTCAATTCATGCGTAGGGCGAGATATCAAGAAAGACTGACAAGAGATTCTACGAACGTTGCTGGAATATGCCTTATAGCTATGTGTCAGTCTATCTTTAACTTCCCCGAAAAGGGCTCAACTTTTATCTTATTAAAGGGGCTTAGAACAATATTAATTTTAAATAAATAATGTTAAATTATTTTTATTTACATACGCTAGCGTTCCGAGCTTTCGCTCTCATCAGTGTAGGGATGATAATCTCCGACGGTCGCACGGTTCGAACCCCTGCCACAGAATCAACCTAGACAGTCCGTGTCGATATCCACTGAACCACCGTCACGTTCAATAATTCCAATTGTACCCATACTCTTCATTATTTTCAATCCTCTCATAATATTCTTCATCATTTGACTGATAATGCATCCATCTATCTCGTAAACCTTCATCCACGAGTGGGTTTTTTTTTTCTTTCTTAATGCATTGTGATACCTTAGAAAAAAAAACATTTTTGTGTCAGCGCTGTTAATCTGTTTGTAATGGCGAGGAATTGATTTTGATTTTATGTAAATTACGGTGTGGCAATGGACATCCGTCCATCACGACTAATTCACAATGGCGGATGTTTAACGAATACAATTAGCTGCAGGGGTTGCGAGTAGGCGATGGAAAAATAAGCAGACCAAAAAACGTTTTGCGACCCAATGAGTTGACACCCACGAAACCTTCAAAGTCAAGATTAAAAAACAATTTCCCCTTTTTATTTGATGAAGCTAAAATCTGTGTTCAAAGTAAATTTGTTGATCTTTATTGTTGTTTTTATTTGTTTGTTTTTTTTGGGTTTCTAAAAGCGTGTGGCTTATGTATATGCGATGATAATAGGTTTGCAAGGAAGCTGTCGATTTCATTCTCTTGTGGTCACATCCTTTTTTTTTTTTTGAAAGGGGCATGATAAATCAATAAGATGCAATCTTCTACCTACATGTAAGCCAGATGTAATACTGCTGCCACCTATGGGGAGGTGGCGCACAAAGCATCTGTCCTGCCCTTTTTGGGGGGGAGGGGCGGGATTTATTTCCATCCCACAGCGGGAAGATTTGACACAAGGTCCGGGAAGTGAGATTGAAACCCGATCGCCCTAGAGGAAGAGCACTCTGATCTTCAAACAATGTCTAAGCAGCCCCATTTGCATTCCCTGGTAGGGGCGCCTCAGGCGATTAGCAATAACCTATCCCCTTCTCAAAGAGTGAGAAGACAAAGCCTGATAGGATGGACCTCCGAGGATTGCACAGGACAATACTTCAGAACAGCGGAATCAAGGCCCGAAGGCAAATATAGTAGCGGTTCACAGAGTGTAGGATCCATCGGAACAGATACTACACTCTGATCTTAGCCAAAAGGCCAACGAGGAATATTTAGTAAAACTTTGAAGGCTTACTCGGTATTTATCTACCTTCTACAGTGGTAAGATGTGACACAAGGTCGGGAAAGTGAGATTGAAAAGCCAGCGACCTATAAGATGTGACACAAGGTCGGGAAAGTGAGATTGAAAAGCCAGCGTCCTAGTGGAAGAGCACTCTGGCCTACAAAAAAATGTCTTGGCAGCCCAGTCGACATTCCCCGGTAGGAGCGCCTCAGGCGATTAGCAATAAACAAACTCCTTCTCAAATGCTGAGAAGGCAAATCCTGGGAGGGTGGATCTCCTAGAAATGTCCAGGACAATACCGTCCTAGGTGCAGCATCCTTTCATGTCTTGACAAAATACAAAATCAGCTTCAAAATCTAATAGTTTTTTAAAAATTTTATTTACCTCATCCCTAGGACGTTAGACACAAGGTCATGTGTGGGTTTTGATGAAAGTTTTTTTGTGGAACGAACTGGATTCGAACCCTGCATCCCCATGTCCTCAATTCGCGTCGTTACCCACTTAGCCACATTACCACCTCCATTTTTGCGAAGGAGGGGGGTTAGTGTAGTAAATGTGTTTGTGGTCATGATAAAATTCTCCAAGGCACTATCTGTTTTTTGTTGTTTTTTTTTTCGAAGAGGGGAGTAGTGTAGTATCTGTTCTGTTCTTATGAGACCATCCTCACAGGAATTACCTCCTCTTTTTCTAGGGGAGCAGCATAGTGTCTTTCAATGGTAATAAAATCATCCCACCGAGATTACCTCCTTTTTGTAGCGGAAGAGAGTAGTTTAGTATCTGTTCTGTGGCCATGATACCATCCTCCCAGGCATTACCTCCTCATTTTTGCAGGGTAGTATATTGTATTTTCGTTCGTCATTATACTATCTTCCTTGGCTAGCGGAGAGAACAAATGTTTGCTTGTAGGAGTAGTATTTGTAATAATAATAAGAATGAGAATGAGAATAAGAATAAGAATAAGAATAAGAATAAGAATAAGAATAAGAATAAGAATAAGAATAAGAATGAGAATAAGAATAAGAAGAATAAGAAGAATAAGAATAAGAGTGAGGATGAGAATGAGAATAAGAATAAGAATAAGAATGAGAATGAGAATGAGAATGAGAATAAGAATAAGAATGAGAATAAGAATAAGAAGAAAAAGAAGAATAAGAATAAGAATAAGAAGAATAAGAAAAAAAGTATAAGAATAAGAAGAATAAGAAGAATAAGAAAAAAAAGAATAAGAATGAGAAGAATAAGAATAAGAGTGAGAATAAGAATAAGAAGAATAAGAATAAAAAGAAAAAAAAAGAAAAAAAAGAATAATAAGAATAAGAATAAGAAT
>OY744551.1:54278142-54280642 GCA_963556195.1 Sepiola atlantica | reverse complement strand
CTGCCAGACTGAGGTATGGTTCTGTTTAGTTCTTGGAGGGCAAACCTCCCAGACTTTACCTTCTTCCTGAGAAAGAGTTGCTTTACTGCTAATCGTCTGAGGCGCCCCTACCGGAGAATACCGACGGGACTGTTCAGACATGTTTTTGTAGACCATAATACACTAAGATTTAGTGCGCTAGCTTTTCAAAACGACACTTGACCTTGTGTCTAACATCCGGGAAAGAATATAAATAAAATATATTCCAAATTAATAAATCTAGCACAAAGGAAAAATACATTCCTTCCCCGCCCCCCCCCTCGTGCCTTGGGCCAGGTGTAATATTCTTATACTGGGCTTCTACAAAGGTTATCCTCTGTGGAACACAATACTGCGGGACTACTTCCTTGCTTATTATAAATTACCACATAGAATTGATCAATGTTAGTAGTCAGTGTTCATCATATTTCGGATAACAATCATTCCGCCAAATAATTCCTTATCCTCGAGTTGATCTTGGCCCTGATTAGCGGTGACCCAATAAGAAAAGGTATTAGTAAGTATTTAGATATACATTTGAGGCTATATGATCAAAGAACGAACGATTATTCGGAATAATTTTTCGATCACAATTTCATGAAGGGTCTCCAAATTGGAATATTTATCTGTCTACTAATTTCAGTATGTTTCCATTTGTATATATATATATATATATATATATATATATATATATATATATATATATATATATATATATATATATATATATATATGAGAAAAAAGAAACAATGTTTCAGACAATATGTAAAAATAAAAATGGAATAAAGAATAAGCAATTCAACAACTAACAAAAATAAACTCAAAAACTCATGTTGTAAAGTTCTACCGAGATATTTCGTTCGTTAAGATACGAGTTTACCAACCGAACGAAAATGGTCGTATCTTAACGACCGAAATATCTCGGTAGAACTTTACAACATGAGTTTTTGAGTTTATTTTTGTTAGTTGTGTAATTGCTTATTCTTTATTCCATTTTTATTTTTACACACGTATATCTATCTATCTATCTATCTATCTATCTCTCTCTCTCTCTCTCTCTCTCTCTCTATATATATATATATATATATATATATATATATATATATATCATTTATTTTTTGAACCGCCTTGTTTTGAACAACTGATGACTTTTTATTGTATTTTATTCAATCTTTATTCTCCTTGTTTATATATTTGCTCTATCTCGTATATTGAGCATCAATATTTCATGATAGGTTCTACTTTAAAGGTATACATGATAAAAATCCATTGAATTTTTGTAATTTTTTTAAAAAATGTCTAAACTAGTAAAACAAGTACAAGAATGCAACATTGCGCCGATAGGACAGGGGACGGAGCTTGGCAGATAGTGAGAAACCTATTTTATAAATACTATATAAGAATGAACGAATTAGTCCTTTCTACAGTATTTTTAATGGGAAGATTTGATGCCGTTTTAGGACAATTTGGTTTTAAGACAGCTTTTCAGAACAAATTGTGTGGGAAACCGAGGTTCCACTTTATATGGAAGATAGCAGATAGAAGAAGATAGATGACGCCTGCAGAAGCCCCAGTCAAGGGGTTATAGAACTACTTTGCCAAAGTAGATAGCAGAAAGAATTCAAAGAGAATATGATTCCTATGAAACTTGTGATAGAACAGAGCTAAAAAAACAACAACACAACAGACGGAAGGTTAAACAACGACTCACAATTACAGCATGGCGGGTATTAGGGGACGATGCATTGTTGGTTAATGTCTTTTCCGGGAGTCAAAGGAAAGCAGCGATTATTAAATAGACGAGAATGGTTGCTTTGTCCGCGGGTGGCGGGTCTATTTGCGGAAAAAAATACACCGAGAAACGGTATAGCTTCTTCTGGAAAGAGGTTAATGCTTTTCAAGCATAATTGCAGTTATTTTATTTTTACCTCCTCTCAAGGGGAGGTTGACACAAGGTCAGATGTGGCTTTGAAAAGTCAGCGTACTCCTTTTTTCGTGTGAATCAGATGATTATTGTGTTGGCATTAGTTTCGCCGATGTTTTTTCTAGTTAGAAATCTTTCTGGGAAGACATCGGGTACTCACGGGATTGACCACGAGAAGGTTGCCAACACACCTAAGTGACAGTGGTACTGTGAAACCGACTGGATTCGAACTTGGAACACCCAGGTCTTCAGTCCTTGTCGATATCCACTCAACCATCGTCACCTCCCAGCGCACTAAGATTAGCGGACTCTGGCCGACGGAAACGTTCTTTGCCGCCCCATCGGCATTTCACCGGTAGGGGCACCTCAGGTGATTCGCAATATACCAATTTCTTCTAAAAGAGAATTTGAAGCCTGGGAAGATGGATGTCCTGAGGCTGAACTAAACCATATATCAGCTCGACAAAGCAGGGTTTAAGGAAAGCACAACTGTTTATCCTTTGCCGGAGTGTCGAGGACGTATCATTGACTGGTACATAAACCTTAATAAGATAAGTT
>OY744551.1:54268142-54273142 GCA_963556195.1 Sepiola atlantica | reverse complement strand
ACACACTATATATATATATATATATATATATATATATATATATATATTTATTTATTAGTATTTCATGTATCCACATAAAAATTTTATAAGGAGATATAATTTTTTATGTATCAATTTTCAGTATTTACTTCAACAGTGCTCGATACGTAAGTAGAGCTAGGTAGTAAGTTATGAAAATATATTTATGGCAATCAAGCTACACAGAGGCTCCCGCGTTTGATCCCCGTGGGGAATCTTCATTTTAGCCTGAAGATACCCCCCCCCCGTGGATGAAACGCGGGAGGCACTGTGTAGCTTAATTGCCATAAATATATTTTCATAACTTACCATATATATATATATATATATATATATATATATATATATATATATATATATATATATATATATATATTGGTGCCGAAAACATCGAATATATCGAGCAGTATATAAATAATTAATACAAAAAATATATTTCATTCATATGAAGAGGTTTCATCTGCCGAAAAGTTGTAAATATAACAAGGAAGATGAACGTCGAATCCGCGAATGATGCAAATAATTAACGGATTTTATTTACTCCTCCCCAGGAGTTAGGCACAAGGCCAGTTTTATCTTACTCCCACAAGTAAGATGTGACCCAAGATCGGGTCGAGAAAGTGGGGTTTGAAAAGCCAGCGCTCGAGAGGTGAGCACTCTGGGCATTTAAAAATTGCCTGGGCAGCCCCGTCGGCATTCCCCGGTAAGGGGCGCCTCAGATAGTAAGCAATAAACTTACTCCTCCCCAAAGAGGGGAGGCAAAACCTGGGAGGGTGGACCTCCTAGAACTGCACAGGACAGGCGTGCAGTATCCATCGGAACAGATACTACACTTTGATCTTAGCCAAAAGGTAACGGATTTTACGATTCTGTTCTTATTCTGAAAAGATTAACCTGAAGCAGGTTGGAGTTTACATCGGCCGAAACGTAGTAACACGTAAAATCAAAATCATAAAAAGTTACTGTCCCTATTTCTCCATTTATAAATTCTTATTCATCTGTATTCGTTTCTTTTTTGTCTGTTTTTTTTTTCTTTTTTCTTTTAGATTTCCCTTTCAGTCAAATTCGAGACATGTTCCTCGTTGACTTTTCCCGTTTTTTGTGCGAGGTAGGGGCTGGAAGGGGAGGGGGCATGGGGGTGGGGCAGATAATTTTGTTTCTCTTTCGGTCGATCAATAGTTCCAAATCTTCATTCCACCCACACCTACACATTTATTTCTTGAAACGACCCAGCCAGCTTAAACCATTCCCCCCCTCCCCCGCTTCGGCCCCTGCCCGTTCTCTCATCCGATTCCCAGGAATGCCGCTTATTCAAGCACCACCGACGACGGACGAGTTCTTTGAGACTCGACGTTCGACCGATTCTATGGCGGAATCGGGCGATAGGCAATTCTCCCCAATTTTGTGTAACCTTTGGACTGAAGCGAAATTCGTAGAACGCTCAACGCGATTGGACGGTTTACAGATTTGGAAAGCGAGGCACAGCGGAAAGAGAAAGGGAAAGGGGACGAAAGCAATACACAACAGAAAAGCCAAACTGAAAAATAAATATGAAGGAACGAAAAGCATTATGTATATATCTAGCTCCTAGAAAACCCATCTAGATGGGCACTGTAAGTGTAGTATTTACACAGCATGACGTCGCTAGCTATATGTGCATCGTTCCTTTCATTAAGCTGAACGCTCTTATGACGTCAAGTCGCCAGATAAAGTGTTAAAATTATCACTGTTTATTCGCTGTCTGGCTTGGCCGAGTGGTTCTGGGCGTCGGGATTTGAGTTGCAAAATACTCGGAATCCGGGGTTTCGAATCGCATGACCGGTAGTGAATAGTCATATCTCTATGCTGATGAGTACCGATTATAAAAGGACGAAACGTACACATACATAGATAATAAATTAATATATATATATATATATATATATATATATATATATATATATATATATATAATGTATTTTTATGTAATTATTTTTATTGGTGATTGCAGCGTTCGTTGTTTTTTTTTTTTTGCTTACTATTATTTCGATTGTTTCACTTCCTAAGTGATTAAGATGCAGAAAATTGCATTATTAGTCGCCCTTAACTTTATAAGCCATATTTTTCGTTAATATATATATATATTATTAATTTTATACGTACATAAAAGTGATCCATTGACACGTGTTTCTGCCTCACAGCTGTCATCAGCATGTCTAACTTAGACAAGGTTCGAGCCTTGTGTAAGTTAGCCATGCTGATGACGGCTGTGAGGCAGAAACACGTGTCTATGGATCACTTTTATGTACGTATAAAGTTAATAAAAATATATATATATATATATATATATATATATATATATAGAGAGAGAGAGAGAGAGAGAGAGAGAGAGATTTAAAAAAAATAATTAATTAATTAATTTATAAACTAATTTTGTTGTATACAGATTTTTATAATAAATTTACAAATTATTTTTTGTCCGTGCACAAAAGTTAGACATGGACTCGCGTTTCTGGCTGTATATATGTATTTGTTCGTGTGGTTAGCTTGTTTGATGACATCGTCCTAGCGAGTATAACATCCTACTTGTGAGACATCGGCGCAAGTTCTAAGTAGTTGGATGACTACACCCCTTGTTGAGAAGAGTAGGAACATTCAACAGTCGGCCTACGCCGTGGTTTACTTAATCAGTGTTAGTTAATAAACTTTCTTGTATGTGACGAGTTAGGTCAGTGGCAGAGTACTCGCCTCGTATGTAAGTGACTCGGGTTTCGAATCCTGATGAGCCCAAAAGAAGGGCGAATTCGAATCTTCCGGTTGTTGAATTTCATATGTTGTTGACTGCGGCATTGTCTGATTTTGGAAATAGTTATATATATATATATATATATATATATATATATATATATATATATATATATATATATATATATATATATATATGAAGAGTTCGAACGCAAAACGCGATAAATCCAATTCGTTTAAATTAAGACCTTAAACAATAAAAACACGAATATATTAAATCTAGACTTCGAATTAAAGTAGATTTTAATTAATTAATTTAAATCAAAAATAAATTATTTCGGTATCATATCATGTAACACATAGTTTTGGGGTGTCGTCGAGTGTTGAAATGCAACACTTTTTGTAGGGACAGTTTCGTGATTTTGTAAAATGGCGTTTATCGCGTTTCGCATTCGAACTCTTCATATACAGGGTGGGCCAAAATAAGGGTCCTATCTTTAAATTTGAATAACTTGAATTTGAATAACTTCCACAAAATAAAAGTTAAACTCACCAAACTTTATGTGTGTGTAGACTGACCCTTCCGAGATTTTTTGAAATAAAGAAAACAAATTTTAGCCGAAAAACACTTCTTAAAACTTACAAAAACTAAAGTATTGTTTTTTACACTGTTTTGAGTTTTTTAAGCAAAAATAATGTTTTCTAAATGAGGGTACGTTCCTTAGGGCTAATACGGCTCATGCTTGCTTCGGAAGGGGTCCTTTACTTATTCTAAAAAAAAATTTTTTAAAAATCAATAAATAAAAAAGTTATGAATTTTTAAAAATAGGACACCTTATTTTTGCCCACCCTATATATATATAAATTCTCGAAACAGTTTTTCATGGTAAACAACTGATGATCCCTTAAAATAGTGTTAGAAACTAACTAATATAATAACTGTAAAAAATAAATTGACTTACATGAGTGATTTTCCACTGGAAGACTTGAGACTATAAGTTTTTTTTTATATATATTTTTATATATATATATATATATTTTTTTTTTATAGTTTTAATGGTTGAGAAACTTCCGAGACTATATATATATATATATATATATATATATATATATATATATATATATAGTCTACGTAAATTCAAGAACATTTTATTCTTTGTGGATTTTTCTGATGATCTTATAGTCTTGCAGAGACGATATTTACATAAAAAATGTTGTTTGGTTCACGGCCAAAGAAACTGACCGTAAAAAAATACATCACATAGAAATGTTGTAATTTTTAAAATGAATAAAAAAAATAAAAATGAAAAGTTTTTTTTTTAATTTTTAAATATTGTTATCGGAATATAAAATAAACCTGACTCTCGGGGATGTTAAAAAGAGACTGTCAAAATGCTCTAATGCAAAGTTCCGAATACGTTCGTCGAACACTCTCGACTAGTCTTCTATCTGTGCCCGCTTCTAGGTACATATAGATCGTAATTTCCCTAAATTACGTGACAGTTTCCTTTGGTCGAGTGGATATGGTGACTATGTTTACCGGGTTCGCGCCTCCCGACCGTCTGAAATTGTTACTTTCCTGCACTGATGAGAGTAATAGGCTTGAAACGCTAGCGTCTGTAGGTATAAATGATTTAATATTTATTTATAAATATATATATATATATATATATATATATATATATATATATATATATATATATATATATAATGTGAAGGAAAGAAAAACGATAAATAAATGGCAAAATCAGGAACAAAGAAGGAAAAATTCAAATAATAAAAGATGAAGAACGAAACAGAAAAGTAAATGAAAGAAGAAAATGGAAAACAGTAAAAATAAATAAAAGAAATATAGAAAAGAAAAAGAAAGAAAGGATGGCAGTGGGAAGGGAACAAGTAAGAGAGGAAGAGAAGGTGAGAGTGGGAGGGAGCCATAGGTTCAGATAGGAGTCCGAGACTGAGGTTCGGTTAGGAGTCAGAATCGTTCACGAAGGAGTGGGAGTCAGATGTTCTGAGAAGGAGTGAGAGTCGGAAACAAAGAATAAAAAGAAGAATTTTAAAAGGGCTCATTATTTTTACTATATGTCATTTTTTTTCCTTCCTTTATTCTTTCTTTCTTTCTCCTTTTTCGTTTTTTTTTCTTCTTTTAATGGTATCCTTCTTTTTTGTTCTCTTTTCATTTTCTCTTTCTTTTCTGTCGTTTTCTCCCTATTTTCTCTCCCTTTCTCGTTTTCATTACTTCTTCTTTTCTCCTTTTC
>OY744551.1:54258142-54263142 GCA_963556195.1 Sepiola atlantica | reverse complement strand
ATTCATATATATATATATTCATATATATATATATATTCATATATATATATATATTCATATATATATATTCATATATATATATATTCATATATATATATATATATATATATATATATATATATATATATATATATATATATATATATTCATATACAGGGTGGGCAAAAATAAGGGTCCTATTTTTAAAAATGCATAACTTTTTTATTTATTGATTTTATTTAGTATTTTTTTTTTTAGAATAAGTAAAGGACCCCTTCCGAAGCAAGCATGAGCCGTATTAGCCCTAAGGAACGTACCCTCATTTAGAAAACATTATTTTTGCTTAAAAAACTCAAAACAGTGTAAAAAACAATACTTTAGGTTTTGTAAGTTTTAAGAAGTGTTTTTCGGCTAAAATTTGTTTTGTTTATTTCAAAAAATCTCGGAAGGGTCAGTCTACACACACATAAAGTTTGGTGAGTTTAACTTTTATTTTGTGGAAGTTATTCAAATTCAAGTTATTAAAATTTAAAGATAGGACCCTTATTTTGACCCACCCTGTATATATATATATTCATATATATATATATATATATATATATATATATATATATATATATATATGTATATATATATATTCATATATATATATATATATATATATATATATATATATATATATATTCATATATATATATATTCATATATATATATATATTCATATATATATATATATTCATATATATATATATATATATATACCTATATATATATATATATATTCATATACGTATTCATATATATATATATATATATATATATATATATATGTATGTATATATATATATATATATATATATATATATATATATATATATACATATATATATATATATATATATATATATTTAAGTGGACGATGGGGGACAGTTCTATAAGAAAAAAGTACATGAGGGGATCATAAACAGAAAAGGCTTGGAATGAACTTGACCCTCCGACTAAACCTCGGCCCAGTCGACTAACCAATCTGAATGCACAGCAAATGAGTATTTGATTCGATAAATCAATGTATAAATATATATATATATATATATATATATATATATATATATATATATATATATATATATATATATACATACATATTCGTCAATCGATAAAATTATAAAGATATCGTCAAATGTGGCGCCATTTTTCTTTTTGATTTTGTTCACAGATTCCGTGGGGCGCGACCGTGCCCGGGGTGAACATGTCAAAGTTCACTTATATGAAATCCGACCATAAAAATGGGGATACGAATTTAGGCTACGACTAAAAACAACTGAATAAAAAGTTAATTTTTGATGAATGGTTATCAGCGATAATACACGGGATTATAAGTGGCCCTTAAAATGATACATACATACACGCACACACTCACATGTACGTATATATCTATAAAAGTATATATATGTAACATATATAATTTAAAAAAAAAATTGTTCTATATTTGGATATGTTGATATTTTTTATATATTTAATACAAAACTGAAACTAAAAATACATTAATCACTTAAAAAGTAGTGTAATAGATTCGTCTAAACGCTTTAAAATGTAGCAACATTTTTGTAAGTAAGGGATAAATTTTATTAGACAGACGAACAACACAGGTAAGGAGGATTTAAAAAAAATTTTTAATAACTAATATAAGTTAGCAAAACATTTATACGGAACAAAGCTTGGGTTTAGTATACGGAACGTTTATGTTTTTGTCTTTTGGGGGAAGTGGGGTCTGATCAACTCTGCTGGGAGGCCATGAAATTAAATGCGGTCTTGTTTTTAAATTCCCGAGGCAGTGTTTCATGGTAAACAACTGATGATCCCTTAAATAATGTTAGAAGCAAACTAATATAATAACTGTAAAAATTTAATTGACTCACATGAGTTATTTTCAACTGAACGACTTGGGACTTAAGGTTTTTTTTGTTTTTTTTAAATGTTTATATAGTTTTAATGGTTGAGAAACTTCTGAGACAATATATATATATATATATATATATATATATATATATATATATATATATATATAATACACAAGATTATAGGTTGCCTTTAAAATAATATATATATATACATATTCATGAAAATATATTGATGGCAATTAAGCTACACAGAGGCTTCCGCTCTGTGTAGCTTAACTGCCATAAATAAATTTTCATAACTTACTACCTAGCTATACTAACCTATTGAGCACTGTTGAAGTGAATACTAAAAATCGATACGTATGTGAATACATAAAATAATGATAACATATATATATATATATATATATATATATATATATATTATCAGAAACGCGCATATAATATATTTTCATGTTGTTCCGTTGGTTTTACAAGCACTACCCTATACCGCCGCCTCACCATGCATCTTGTAAACTCTAGCTCAATTTACAACATCTACAAAAACATAACTGCCCTCCCCCTGATTTAAGACAAATTCTAGTTAATTACAATAAAATTATACATTCTGAAACAAATTTTTTAAAAATTAGAATTACTGGGAGCTATCTACATAAAAACACAACAATAAAAAATTAACAACATCACATATGAAACCAGCGGTAACATTTTAAAATGCTTAACGTAATGCGATTTTGTTGTGTGATGCCATCTAGCGTTTCAGAATTTAAAATCGCGAACGATTTCCTGGAACAATGCGAAAAACGTTCTATGCGTGTTTCTCCGCCGTCTTTTTAAAATGCTCTTTTTTCTCAAACTTTTTTGTTCATTTGCTTCTGACAACTTAAGATGATTCGACAAAGAATCGAAAATGTCTGTGAAACCTGTGAAACCTATGGAACATTTATGATTTTTTTTTATCTTAATACAAAAAAGACCATCAGAAAAATTTAAAAAATTAAAAAAAAGATAATTAAACGGACTAATTCTGTTATTTTTAACAATGTTTGTATAAATGAGAAAATGCTGCCTAAATACACACACCATATATATATATATATATATATATATATATATATATATATATATATATATATATATATATATATAATACAGAAGATAATAGGTTGCCTTTAAAATAATATATACATAAACACACGTGTACACACACACACATATTATTTATAAATAATATTTTCAAATTAACCAGTATACACGTGTTTTTACTGCTAAAACTGCAATCATCAGTATAGGAGGAGAAAATCCCTGCCGGTCACACAATTTGAACCTGGAAATGTGAATTAACGTCTTAATGTCGAATTCGGCGGCCATCCAGCAAGTCGAAACTCGAACGTTTTTATGCAAATGAAAATTAATGACTGTACGATTTTTTTCTGCATTTTTCTTCATCCTGATAAAGTCTACAATAAAGAGGAAACGTTGATGAATACATAAATAATATAGTTTTTGGCTTTCCTTAGGCAGCATTTTCGCATTTATGCAAACATTGACAAAAAATGACAGAATTCGTCTGTTTATTTTTCAAGTTTTTCAATTTTTCCAATGACTTTTTTTTGTATTAAAAAATAAAAATAAATAAATGTCCCATCGGTATCACGAACCTTTTCGATTCTTCATCGAATCATCCTCAGGTGTCAAAAGCAAATGAACAAAAAAGCTGGAGAAAGATGAGAATTAAAAAAAAAAAAACAGCCGAGAAACGCGCAAAGAACGCGTTAACATTGTTCCAGGAAAGACGTTGACAATTTAAATTCAGTCACGTTGGAGTGTCATCACCGAATGAATCGCATTACGTTAAGCAATTTTCTGAAGATGTTTCTTTCTAAATTGTATAAAATATCAAGTTTTGTTTTTAATAACTATTTTAATAACTATTTTAATAACTATTTTAATAAATATTTTAATAAATATTTTAATAGCTATTTTAATAAATATTTTAATAAATACTTTAATAAATATTGTAATAACTATTTTAATAAATATTTTAATAAATATTTTAATAACTATTTTAATAAATATCATAATAAATATGTTAATAACTATTTTAATAAGTATTTTAATAAATAGTTTAATAAATATTTTAATAAATATTTTAATAAATATTTTAATAAATATTTTAATAACTATTTCAATAAATATTTTAATAAATACTTTAATAAATATTTTAATACATATTTTAATAAATATTTTAATAACTATTTTAATAACTATTTTAATAAATATTTTAATAAATATTTTAATAAATATTTTAATAACTATTTTAATAAATATTTTAATAACTATTTTAATAACTATTTTAATAAATATTTTAATAACTATTTTAATAAATATTTTAATAACTATTTTAATAAATATTTTAATAAATATTTTAATAACTATTTTAATAAATATTTTAATAAATATTTTAACATGTACTTGGTGCAATGCAAGTATATAGAAAAAAGCCTTAAGGAAACAAACGTTGATTAATTCGATTTAAGTTGATAAAGAGAGTACAACGTTTACTTTCGGTTTATTTTCGGCAGTCCTAACACTTGCTTCCCTTATTTTGTCCTTTAGTCCTCACATTCCATGAGCAACATTTCTGACAAAGGAGGAATAATTGCTGTTTTCTGGGTCGGAATCTATCCATCTAACACTTATTGTTGGATAGTTTTTGATCTTGAAGTAGTATTTTTCTTTTAGCTCCTTACATAAAGTGGTTCAATTCCTTGTCTGGAGCGATTTCCATGAAAAAGGGCCACAACGATAGTAGCCAGATTCATAGGGGAGCGACCTGAGTAGGGGGTTGGGTAGCTAGTTGTTTGTTCACATTACATTTAAATTTCTGCATTTTCCTACACTCTCGGGAAAACAGGGAGCAGGGGAAATATTCCAAAGTCAAGCGATTCGAGAAAAAAAATGCTTTTAGAGTAGTAAGTTGTCCGTTATATAAGAACCTCTACAGTGAATGGGTGGGATTTTGCTGCTAGTTCCGTGAGTCGGTGGTATTTATGTTGAGGGGGCTACAAGTGAAGTAATTTTAATCGGGGCACATTTCGTGGATGATACAACACTGCA
>OY744551.1:54225642-54250642 GCA_963556195.1 Sepiola atlantica | reverse complement strand
CATGAGAGAACCTGGTAGTGCCCATATCCTATCCAGGCCACATACAGCTCCTGGTGTTCCCAAATAGTCACCCATTTAGTATTGGCCAGGCTCAACGTTGCTTAACCTCGGTGATCTAACGGGAACCGGTGCGTGATTATTCGCTAGGTACTAAAACGTTGTTTCTCTGATGAATTGGCTACTCTGGTGCCCCCTCTTGTTCTTGGCCTTTTGGCTAAGATCAAAGTGTAGTATCTGTTCCGATGGATACTGCACCCCATAGACTGGCATTGTCTTGGCCTTCGGGGCTTGATTTACGCCGGTCTATGGGTATGTCCTGTGCAGTTCTGGGAGGTCCACCTTCCCAGGCTTTGCCTCCCCTCTTTGGGGAGGAGTAAGTTTATTGCTTACTGCCTGAGGCGCCCCTACCGGGGAATGCCGACGGGGCTGCACAGGCAATTTTTAAACCCCACTTTCCCGACCCGACCTTGGGTCACATCTTACTTGTGGGAGTAAGATAAAAACTGGCCTTGTGCCTAACTCCTGGAGAGGAGTAAATCAATACTCTGGTGCCCCCTCGACGTAAATTCACTAGACCAACTCGACAATCAACTAAATCCCATCCATTCACTGTGGAGGTCCCCAGATGCCGGAGAGCTTTCTACTCAAATAGCTTCTTTCCTTGTGCTGCTGGCCTCTGGAACTCCCTCCCTGCCCCCTGTTTCCCCGTCAGTACTGACATGCAGAAATTTAAAATTAATGTAAACAGACATCTCGCTGCGCAGATCCCAGTTTAAGTTGACTCCCCAACCTTCTTCCCTTTTCTTTCTTCTCAGTAGCCCCTTACGTCTACAGTGGCGGCTTGCCTTGTTTGAGGCTAACTACGTTAAAAAAAAATAATTTAAACACCTACTATAAAAAATAAACTAACTAAAGAAATAAATAAAACCTAACTAAATAAATAAATAGAAAATAGGCTAAAAAGGAAAACACGTACATAAAATAGTATTGTAAACAATAAATTGAATGACAATACAATCGTCTTTCAATCGGTGATTCCCCTTGCTGTAGGGTTTGAATATATTAGTTATAATATTTCTATAGCCTGAGGCCCCGCCCTTTTCTTACGTACGTGTTCTGTACACACATTTTGATTGGTCAACATAAGTAAACAACAAAAATAAACCAATAAAAAGAAATAAGAGAGACACAAGAATAGAGAAATTATAAACAAGCTTATATCTATCTTTATACATATATACATATATATATATATATACACACACATATATATATATACATATACACACACACACACACATATATATATATATATATATATATATATATATATATATATATATATATATATATATATATATAACTTTTTTTGTGATATAGAAGGAAAAATTCCAGCAGAGTGCTCGATTAATTCAGAATTAAAATAAAAAATAAAAGATTAAGAGCGTAATATTTATTTATTTTGGTACAGGAAAATTAGTGCAACATTAGTACCGTCGGTTTCAAGCACAGAAGGACTTAGCCATCCGGCTCTCTTCAGCTTCTGTTGTCATATATATATATATATATATATATATATATATATATATATATATATATATATATATTGGTACAGATGACAACAACAGCTGCCGAGAGCCGGATGGCCAAGTCCTTCTGTGCTTGAAACCGCCGGTACAAATGTTGCACTAATTTTTCTGTACCAACACACACATATATATATATATATATATATATATATATATATATATATATATATATATATATATATATATATATATATATACGAAGCTATCTACATAAAAACACAACAACCTAAAATTAACAACATCACATATGAAACCAGTAGTAACATTTTTAAATGCGTAACATAATGCGATTTTATTCTGTGATGTCATCCAGCGTTGCTGAATTCAAATCGTCAACGACTTCCTGGAACAATCCGAAAACCGTTCTATGCGTGTTTCTCCACCGTCTTTTTTAAAATGCTCTTCTTTCTCCAGCTTTTTTGTTCATTTGCTTTTGACACCTGACGAAGAATCGAAAACGTTCGTAAAACCTGTGAGAGCCTATGGGACATTTATTAATTTTTTTGATTTTAATACAAAAAAGACCATCAGAAAAATTGAAAAAATAAAAAAAGGTATAATTAAACAGACGAATTCTGTTATTTGTGACAATGTTTGTATAAATGAGAAAATGCTGCCTAAATACACACAATATATATATATATATATATATATATATATATATATATATATATATATATATATATATATATATATATTTATTCTGGTACAGAAAAATTAGTACAACATTCGTACCGTCGGTTTCAAGCACGGAAGGTTTTACCCATCCGGCTCTCTTCAGCTTCTGTTGTCATCTGTATTGGAAATGTGAGGTCACATGACACTCTCGTTGGGACGCGTTATTTGCTCAGTGTGTTGTATGTGTTTGTTTAAATTTAAATTTAGTGTAATAAGACCGTTGAGATGTAAAACACGAGGGAATTCAAGATTAAAGGGAATAAAAAATCAAAAATATATGAAAATATATATAAAAAAATATATATAAAAACATATATATAAAAACATTTCAATACTAAGAATAAAAGAATGAAAAAAGAGAGAGAGAATCAAAAAAAAAAATTTTTAAAAACCGACGGTACGAATGTTGTACTAATTTTTCTGTACCAGAATAAATAAATATTATGCTCTTAATTTTTAACTTTAATTCTTAATTAATCGAGCACTCTGCTGGGATTTTTCCTACCATTTTACAAAGAAGTTATATATATATATATATATATATATATATATATATATATATATATATATATATATATGGGAAAATGAAAAAGGAAAACCAAAAAATGGATGTTTTTATGTGTACATCAACGTTTCGTCTTTATTTATAAGACTTCATCAGGATGATAAAATAGAGAAAAAATGTCATGCAAGTGCAGATACATGTAGGGTAGACATATTGGGAGGAAAAATAGAATGAAATAGTGGCCACTCTCTTCCCATATATATATATATATATATATATATATATATATATATATATATATATATATATATATATATAAAGTAATGTTTGTCTTGTTGTGTCTTATATAACTTGATATGTCTAATAACTCCCTCATACAGGCTTCCTCTCACCTATATCTCATTGTTCCCCCTTTCACCTCCTGCATACCCGTAAAGCCGAGGCCACCCTTACACACATCTCAATATTATAGACGCTCCTTTTGCGTTTTAAATTACTGGCCGTTATAATAAAAAAAAAAAATCTGAACACTTACCAAATTCTTAGCCATTAAGCAATTATACGTTTGAATGTTGAACGCGCTTAGAACGTAATCAAATTCTTAACGGTTAAACAATCAAACTTTTGAATCTTGCACGCTCTTAGAACGTAATCACGTTCTCGTGTAAAATCTCAATATTATAGACGCTCCTTTTAAGTTGTAAATTACTGGCCGTTATAATAATTTTAAAAATTCAACAGAAAAGACATGTTTTTTTAAGAAACCAAAATTAACACCGCCTGAAGATGATTTCACGAATCAAATCGAAAGTACTCGCGAAAGAGGAAAGAAAATGGAGCAAGAATCCCATGGGACTTATATACAGCAATGTGACCGAAACATTAAATGGACCATTCGGAAAATTGAAAAAATAAAGTCTTATCAAGGAAAAACACTCCGTGTTATATAATGATGTTTGCCTAAATATATATATATATATATATATATATATATATATATATATATATATATATATATATATATAACTTCTTTTGTAATAAAGTAAAATTCCAGCAGAGTACTCGATTAATTGAGAATCAAAATTAAGAGCGTAATATTTATTTATTTTTTTGTACTCAAAACCGACGGTACTAATGTTGTACTAATTTTTCTGTACCAAAATATATATATATATATATATATATATGTATATATATATATATATATATATATTTTAATTTAAAGAATTGTGGTTACCAACGCTAGTAAAAAAAACTTTTTCAATAATTATTTATTATCTTATCATTTTAACATTTTAAGTTTAAAAAATAAAATAAAAACTTTAAAAAAAACATAAAATGTTAAAATGATAAGATAATAAATAATTATTGAAAAAGTTTTTTACTAGCGTTGGTAACCACAATTCTTCAAATATACTTTTTTCTCTCGTTGGAACTGCACTGATGCTACACAACCCCCTTCTCTCTCTCTCTCTCTCTCTCTCTCTATCTATATATATATATATATATATATATATATATATATATATATATATATATATATATATATATGGAAAATGCAAAATGGAAAAACCAAGAGATATGTTTTATATATTCATCAACGTTTCGTCTTTATTGTAAGACTTCCTCAGGATGATAATTTTAAGTAAAATGTCATGCAAGTACATCGAAATATTGGGTAGACATAATGGGTTGATGAGGAAAATGAATATGGCAGGCTGTGAGCGAAAAAGGGGAGGGAGGAGTGTTAGTGAATTTGTCTTAGGGTTGGAAAGAGGGGGGGGCTGAGGTTTTTGTCGTTGTGGGGTGTGGCATGGATTTTGAGGGGCTGGGGAAAGAGGAGGGAAGGGGTAACTCTGTGTCTTTGGAATGTAGGTGGTATCATAGTTTTAGAAAAAGATTTGAAGAAATGAAGATAATTTGAAATTAGGCGGGGTGGGTGGGTAAGAGTATGAAAGAAGTAGTCGAAAGGGTGATGTGGGTGAGGGGTAAGAGGGGAGATTTTGTTGTGGTTAGGTATGACATTTTTGGAGGGTAGGAGTATTGACCAGCTGGCTATGTCAGGAATGTGTGAATATAAGTGAGTTAGAAGGAATGTGTTGAAATGCGCTGTGAACATGACAATAAGGGAAAGGGGAATAAAGAGAAGGAGAAAAATTATATTAATTTTGGCGAGAAATAGGTGAAATGTAGTTTTGTGCAGGCTGTGTTGATGATTTAAGATTGAATTGAGGGCAAAAGGGGTTTAAATATCTAAATATGTGTGAGGGTGTCTAGATTGTGTTCATTGGTAAGGCCTAACCACAAATAACAGCCTTACCAATTAAGACAGCCCTAACCCTAACCACCACTTTGACCTTAACCCTTACTACAACTATAAACCCTAACCCTAACCCTACCCTAACCCTAACCCTAACATTAACTCTAACCCTAACCATAACCCTGATGATGTAGTTAAATTTAGCTCGGGTCCTAATGTAACAAAGTACCATACAGACTTATCGCCCTTACAAATAAAATTGTATTTCTTTTTTTCTGTTTTTTTTTAAATGCACAAGGAAGTAAAAATTAAAATTTAAAATAATTTCACTTCATTGACACAGCCCTAACCCTAACCCCATCTTTGACCTTAACCCTTACCACAACTATAAACCCTAACCCTAACCTTAACTATGACCCTAACCATAACCCTGATGATGTAGTTAAATTTAGCTCGGGTCCTAATGTAACAAAGTACCATACAGACTTATCGCCCTTACAAATAGAATTGTATTTCTTGTTTTCTGTTGTTTTTTTTAATTAAAATTTAAAATAATTTCACTTCATCCCGGGCAACATCGTAAGAACTGAAAAACGATTAAAAAAACAAATAAAAATCGGTAGAAGTTTCAATGAATAAATATTCATCAGATATTATTTTTTGATTCTACCACGTTTTATTTTTAAAATAAACAACAAAACAACAAAACAACAAAACAACAAAACACATTCAAATAAAATAATTACGTGTGTTCAACTTTCATGTTATATTTGAAGAATCTCGAAGCAAATAGTTGTCCAGAGGAAATGTAGAGACGACGTTACAAAACGTGTCGAGCCTTTTCATGAAAACATGAAACAGGTCTGGAGTAGTTGGCTATGTATCAAACACAAAATATCAAACGAGTCTGTATGTATAAACACAAGCACTTAAATACTTACATAAGTACTTTATATATATATATATATATATATATATATATATATATATATATATATATATATATATATATATATATATATATGATAATTTTATTTACACAGACATGTACAAAATCTGCGACACTGGCATGTCGATGTTATCGATCAACAGTTACTATAAACTGAGATCTCATCAGGCAGAGTTAGAATCCGATCTTAACCTCAGATCATATTTGGAGAGAATGAAATGGAGGGATAGAGAAAGAGAAGAAGAAGAAAAGAAATTTAACATTTCAAAAATTGAGGCCGTTAAAAAATTAAAAAATTAAAATTAAAAATTAAAAATCTAAGAAATATATATATATATATATATATATATATATATTTTATTAATCCAGGTAGGGTAAAAATCCACCGGGTAGAAATCCAAAGGGAATCAAACCGGGCTTATAAAAGAGTGCTCAATAAGAATATAGAGCTGTATTATGAATGTTTTTTTTTATTCAAACATGTACAAAGTCTGCTACACTGGCATGTCGATGTTATCGATCTACAGCTATCAAGAGCTGAGGTCTCATCAGGCAGAAAGTTTTTTGTGATCCAACCCGGTCGGTGAAATTCAGGAAGAATGGAGTTAACCAAAAAGAAGAAGAAGGAATAATAGTCATGTGACCAATTTTGAAAAAAAAGATTGGCCGTTAGAAAATGTTAATTTACAATAATTCATATTTGTATTTTTATTCAACGCTGAGCTGGGTCAGGAGGGGGGTTGAGGGCAAGGAAAAGAAAGGGAAAGAAAAGAGAAATAAAGAGTGGTAGAGGGGATGTCAGGGGTGGGTGTCTATAGCCATTTAAGAGTTGTTGTGGACGGGAGGGGGTTGGGGTGTCTAGCCTGACGCGACCGATATTTTGTCGCGTGTCAAGGGAATGAGAGGTTTCGACCTATTTAGTCCAGACGGCTAAATTTCCACAACAAAAAAATATTTAGTTTAAATTATTATTGGTGATAAATAAATTTAATTCTAGATAATATTTGACAATGAGTTAATAAAATATAGTGGTGATTATTTTTAGTAAAAATCGTATATAGATTTATGACAGTAGTATTAATAAATTATATTGTTATATTTCCACCTATTAACATTTAGTTTTAATTATTTGGGGGGATAAATTAGTGTATTTTAATTCTAGGTAATATTTAGTAATTAATTAATAAAACATAATGGTAATAACTTTTATTTTTAGTAAAAGTCATATATGAATTAGTGGCAGTGGTTTTAGTAAATGTTATTATGAGTTGTAATTGTATTAAGAATGGTGGGGGTTTAAACTTGTCAGAAGATTAAAGATAATATTGGCGGCAAGGTGTTTTAGTTAAAGTAGTTAAAAAGAAATTATGGTTCATAGGTGGGGGGACTAAAAATGGTGGGAGCCAGTAATTTTGAGTAATGCAAGCAATATATAATTTTAAAGATGATTTTGGTAATATGTGGTTGACTTTTGTGGGATTTTGTGAATTAAATATTTTTGGTCAAGGTTAAGTATATTGGGAATACCTATACACACATACAGGCGCATACACGCACATGAAAAAAAAGTCATGCAAGTACGTGAAAATATTGGGTTTACATGATGAGTTGATGGGAAGAAGTAGTAGCCACTGCAGGGAGCAGTATTTTCACGTACTTGGATGACATTTTTCTTAATATTATCATCCTGAAGAAGTCTTAAAAATAAAGACGAAACGTTGATGAATATATAAAAAAACATTCTTTTTGGTTTTTCCTTTTTCATTTCCCATCACGTCGGATTACCTTCATCCTTCCTTTCTCATATATATATATATATATATATATATATATATATATATATATATATATATATATATATATATATATATATATATATATATATATGTGTATATATATGCATATATATATATATATACATATATATGTGTATATATATATGCATATATATATATATATGTATATATATATATATATATTTATTTATTTATTTATTTTTGTACAGAAAAATTAGTACAACATTCGTACCGTCGGTTTCAAGCACAGAAGGATTTAGCCATCCGGTTCTCTTCAGATTATGTTGTCATCTGTTTCGTAAATGTGAAGTCACGTGTCACTGTCGTTTGGACGCGTTTTTTGCTTAGAGTGTTACGTATGTTTGTTTAAATTTAGTGAAAGGAAGTTTTAATAAGGTTTGAAAAAAAGGGAAAAGGTGAAAAGTAACAGATAAGATTTAAACTAGAGAAGATTTAAAGAGATAGAAAAAAATGAAAAATAAAGAAATATTTTTATATAAATCCCATGAACCAATATTATGAGTATCGTATATTTGGCCGTTACTGTTTTGGGGTTTAATGATGTGTCTTCTAAAGGAATTAGGGAGAGAAAATGGGTTTAAGGATTATACTTATGAAGAGATAAAAAGGTTAAAAGGAACAACATTAATTAAATTAAAGTTTCAATCCTGGGTTAAAAGACTTTAAATCAATCCTGAAGGAATTTTAATAAAGATATCACCCGGTCGGTCTAAGGGCAGTAACTCTGCAGAGTTTTTTTTAATGATTTGTATTCGGGATTTAACATTATTCACTAAGGTATAGTGAAGGCTTATGGGAGTAATAATATTGGTATACAGATTAAAACTGGTTTAAAGATAAGAGTAAAGAGTGGGTCGGCAAGATTGGATCTGTTTGGGATATATGATATATATATATATATATATATATATATATATATATATATATATATATATATATATAATATGTTAAGATACAAAACAAAGAAAAAATTAAACTCACACGTGTAGGAAAGGTTCTCTTAAACGCCATATTTTTTTGTTTTTCTTTTTTTCGCCAACAATGACCCACTGTGTAGATGTAGGTTTTTTCAAGACATTTCAATTTAAGAACTTTTTATTCGTTTTTTTCTGTATATATTTTGTAGTGTTGAAGAGACGATATTAACATAAAAATATTGTTTGGCTCACAGTAAATGAAACGGCCGTAAAACTACATCTGTAAATGTAGAAAAAATAAAAATATGAAATAAATAAATAAAAAACATTGTTATTGGAATATAAGAATGATCCTGACTTAATTATATATGCTATGAATCGACAATCATCGAGCTGAATCTTTTACAGAGACTGCTAATTAAAAAGCAGGACCGGCGGGACGGTTATAAGAGTGTGTGTGTGGGTGGGGGCTCTCCTAAAAAGTGGGGGCCGGTTAAACACATGCATATATAACTTCATTATTGATGACCGTAAAGTAAGGCGGCCAAGTCAAAAGGTGTGTGTGTGGGGGGGGGGGGGGCTTGAGCCCTCCCTGCCCCCCCCCCCGGTGCCGCTGTCCATGAAAAGAAACTGATAGTATATGCCAATACATATATTGTTATTAATAAGTATATATATATATATATATATATATATATATATATATATATGAAGAAGAATGGAAAGGAATTAGAGAAGCAAAAGTCAAATCATAATTCAATTCAATTGCTCAGAGCAAGGTATATTCCGCAAAAAAGGCAATTTATTCAAGTTAAATTTTCCTTAAGCCAGGCTTTTCAAAGATCAAAATCTTATTATCAGAGGAAGTCGCTGGGATAGATAAGTTGGCAAAGGCCAAGATTTAAAATTTGAAAAAATAAAATAAAAGTTGTAGGGGGAAGAAACACAGGGCAAAATTCTGCCCGCATGCAAGCAAATGTCCGATTGCTAAAAAGTCCGGTGTCGAAAAGTCCAGCGGAGAGAATGAGATGTAGATAGGTAGGTCGTTAAAAGGCCCGAAAGGTTGTGAGAGAGAATCAAAGTTTCCATTCTTCTTCATTCTACCTGCTCTATCCTGGATATTGAGCTATATACTCTTCACAATAGGTTTCACTTTTCCTAAAAATTCGCTTTTAGTACACCACTTTATATATATATATATATATATATATATATATATATATATATATATATATATATATATGTGTGTGTGTGTGTGTGTGTGTGTGTAAAATGAAAAAGGAAAGACAAACACTTTGGTGTTTATGTATTAATCAACGTTTCGTCTTTATTGAAAGACTTCCTCAGGTTGAGGAAACAATGTAGAAAAATCATACAGAATATTTATTTTGATTGTTCTGTAGACGCGAACAAGAACAAAATGAAAATCATGATTTTGGTTACGACGCTTGTCTCATTCAAAGGACGTCGTGGACACAGATTGTGTACGTCTGCTGATAAAACCACTCGGGCGCCGATGTTTGTTTAAAAAATCGTTTATTTACAAAGAAGAAAGTCACAGAAACACCAGAGAGAGAGAGAGAGAGAAAGAGAAAGAGAAGGAGAGAGAGAGAGAGATTACTTGTACACGCGTGAGAGAGAACGAGAGCGAAAAACAGACAGATAGCTAGACAGATAGTTCGTCTCGCTACACCTTGCGACACTGTGAGCGCTGTCCCCCCAGACACGTCTTTTCTACTTATATTCTCGCTAACCAAAGGGTCAGAAAGGCTTCGGCCAGAAGTAACGTGGTTTCCTCGACTTCCGCCAGGATAAGCCATGACCGGTTAAACAGAAGAAGTCTACTTGGTGGCGGCATCTGGTTTTGAAATTGTAAATTGACAAGCGGTGTTTATCAAAAAACGGTCCTTCATAATTTTATACCGTTTAGAATTTTGGCGGAATTTTTTTTTCATTTCACTTGTTCGTAAACATTTCTTTAAGAGATTTAACCAAATTTATTTTACCACTAACGCTAAGTCCGAGTTGCCAGGTCCTAGATCAACACGTAATCGCCCCCAAAAAGTAGAATCTCGCCTTAACAAAAAGTTTGATTGATTATTTCTAATAAAAAAACATTACAAGCATGAAAAAGATTTGATTATTTGTAATAATTTTTTTTTTTTAATTTTCAATTATGAAAACCAGTTTAATTTTCGTACGAGTGAATAATTTAAAAGAATAGTAAAACCAAATTGTTGATTACCCTCCTTCCCTGCCCCCCCCCCCCCTCCCGCCGCCAAAAAAACGCCCTAAAATTTAATGCGTAACTGTTTTTTGTTTTTCTTTGAAAAACACCGCTTGTCAATTTCGGATTTCAAAAACCGGAAGCCATCATCAAGTAAACTTCTTTTTAACTTCTTCTTTTTCTTTTTAACACCCCTGACCTTATAACTTTTTTATTCGGCCCTCATTATGCAATGCAAGGACGAATCTCACATGAACTCCATGTATTGATTTACTCCTCTCCAGGAGTTAGGCACAAGGCCAGTTTTTATCTTACTCCCACAAGTAAGATGTGACCCAAGGTCGGGTCGGGAAAGTAGGGTTTAAAAATTGGCTGGGCAGCCCCGTCGGCATTCCCCGGTAGGGGCGCCTCAGGCAGTAAGCAATAAACTTACTCCTCCCCAAAAAGGGGAGGCGAAGCCTGGGAGGGTGGACCTCTTAGAACTGCACAGGACAGACCCATAGATCGGCGTAAATCAAGCCCATAAGGCCAAGACAATACCAGTCTATGGGGTGCAGTATCCATCGGAACAGATACTACACTTTGATCTTGACCAAAAGGCCAAGAACACTTTTTATTTATCTACCTCCCACAAGGTAAGATGTGACACAAGGTCAGGAAAGTGGGATTAGAAAAACCAGCACTCGAGAAGTTGAGCACTCTGGTCATTAAAAATTGCCTGGGCAGCCCCGTCGGCATTCCCCGGTAGGAGCGCCTCAGGCAGTAAGCAATAAACTTACTCCTCCCCAACGAGGGGAGGCAAAGCCTGGGAGGGTGGACCTCCTAGAACTGCACAGGACAGACCCATAGATCGGCGTAAATCAAGCCCCGAAGGCCAAGACAATACCAGTCTATGGGGTGCAGTATCCATCGAACAGATACTACACTTTGATCCTGACCAAAAGAACACATGAACTCCATGTAGCCAAAATGCAATATTTCTCTCAAATGTTATTACTAAACCGAACATTAGCAGGAAGTAAGAAGCAAGATCTTACAGCGTCAACGTTGGAACTCCAACGTGCGCTGGAAACGGCGGTCGATGCAAAAAGGGGGCGCTGTCTTTTCAAGTTGCTTCGATCTTGGTATGATCTGCATATTATGGCTTGGCCAATGAGGCGTCAGGTCCGTCTTCAAAAACGGCGCCATTCCTTTTGGCGTGGTTTTATCTTCATTCGAAAACGATTAATGTCAGTCGTGTGGCGCCTCTGCTATCATTAAAAAGGTTACAGTTCACTAAACGCTGGCGGAAACGGAACAGTACCATGTACCCAACCAGATACACTAGATCTATCTATCTATCTATCTATCTATCTATCTATCTATCTATCTATCTATCTATCTATCTATCTATCTATCTATCTATCTATCTATCTCATGCCTTCTCTATCTATCTATCTATCTATCTATCTATCTATCTATCTATGTATACAGCTATCTATCTATCTATCTATCTATTTATCTATCTATCTATCTATTAATCTCTTCATCTCCCAATTTATCTATCTATCTATCTATCTATCTATCTATCTTGTTCTGTTCATATCTATCTATCTATCTATTTATCAAATCCCTTCTCTATCTATCTATCTATCTATCTATCTATCTATCTATATATATATATATATATATATATATATATATATATATATATATATATATATCTAATCCCTTCTCTATCTATCTATCTATCTATCTATCTATTAATCTCCCCATCTCCCAATTTATCTATCAACCTATCTTTCCACCAATCTATCTATCTATCTATCTATCTATCTATCTATCTATCTATCTATCTATCTATCTATCTATCTATCTAACCACCTATCTATCCATCAATCAATCAATCTATCTCTCTATGTCTCTCTCTATCCCTCTCTCTCTCTCTCTCTCTCTCTCTCTCTCTCTATATATATATATATATATATATATATATATATATATATCGATTTATATTTTATCTTTCTATCTATCTATTTATATATATATAATCCCTTTTCTATCTATCTATCTATCCACCAATCTATCTATCTATCTATCTATCTATCTATCTATCTATCTATCTATCTATCTATCTATCTATCTATCATCTACCCATCTATGTAGTTATCCAGCTATCTATATCTCTAGATAGCTACCTATCAATCCATCTATTTCACAATTCAAGTTAAGGCCCCCTGCTTTTGTTTCACTGTTATATACTTGAATCCCTTTTTTTATTTGTGAATTTTCGAACGGTAAGTCGGCTTATGAAAGTGCTAAGTCTGCGATATTTTTTAGTTTTGTTAGTTACACTGGGAATTTAAACTGCATTTTCTTTCTTTGTTTACAATAATTCAAAGCTTCTTTAGACTATATATATATATATATATATATATATATATATATATATATATATATAGTAAGTTTAGTATAGTAAGCTTTGAGTCATTTTAAACAAAAACTAAAAAATAAATAAATAAATAAAAAAAATAAATAAATAAAATGCAGTTTAAATTCCCAGAGAAACTAACTAATTTCCAAGATATTGCAGACTTAACATTTGTTGGAAAATTAATAAATACATAAATAAGTAAATTAAAAAATAATAAAAAGGGGGGGTTAAGTATCTAACAGTGAAACAAAAACAGGAGACCTTAAGCGTCTAATATTAACACGGGGATCATCAGCTGTTTACCATTTAACTGTTTCGGAGATTTAAAAACAGGACAGTTATAATATTCATGGCTCTGCAATGGTACTGATTAAACTACCATTTCCCCGATAATTAAGTGTTGAAATAATTCAGCTTAAAATTTTCACTAATATATACATAAATAAATAAATAAATAATAATAATAATAATAATAATAATAATAATATATTACCCTTAAGACTACCGTATGATATGATAATTTGCATATCAAATAACATTAATTATAACAATAGTAATAATGAAAAAAAAATAATAATAATACTATCTAAACACTACACCCAAGAAACATTTTGCAATATGGTAGCTAGCAATAAAATTATATAGGAATTAAAGTTGCATTAAAATATTATATATATATATATATATATATATATATATATATATATATATATATATATATATATATATATATATATATATATATATATATATATATATGCATATATATATATACAGGGTGGGCAAAAATAAGGGTCCTATTTTTAAAAATTCATAACTTTTTTATTTATTGATTTAAAAAAAAATTTTTTTTTAGAATAAGTAAAGGACCCCTTCCGAAGCAAGCATGAGCCGTATTAGCCCTAAGGAACGTACCCTCATTTAGAAAACATTATTTTTGCTTAAAAAACTCAAAACAGTGTAAAAAACAATACTTTAGTTTTTGTAAGTTTTAAGAAGTGTTTTTCGGCTAAAATTTGTTTTGTTTATTTCAAAAAATCTCGGAAGGTTCAGTCTACACACACATAAAGTTTGGTGAGTTTAACTTTTATTTTGTGGAAGTTATTCAAATTCAAGTTATTCAAATTTAAAGATAGGACCCTTATTTTGGCCCACCCTGTATATGTATATATATATATATATATATATATATATATATATATATATATAGTCTCGGAAGTTTCTCAACCATTAAAACTATATTAAAAATATATATATATATATATATATATATATATATATATATATATATATATATATATATATATATAAAAAATATATATGAAAAAAAAACTTATAGTCTCAAGTCTTCCAGTGGAAAATCACTCATGTAAGTCAATTTATTTTTTACAGTTATTATATTAGTTTATTTCTAACACTATTTTAAGGGATCGTCAGTTTTTTACCATGAAAAACTGTTTCGGGAATTTAAAAACAAGACAGTATTTAATTTCATGGCTTCCCAGCAGAGTTGATCAGACCCCACTTCTCTTAAAAGACAAAACATAAACGTTCCTTATACTAAATCTACGTTTTGTTCCATATAAATGTTTTGCTAACTTATATTAGTTATTTAAGACACAAAAAAAAAATTGTCTTTACCTGTGCTGTTCGTCTGTCTAATCAAATTTATCCGTTACTTACAAAAATGTTGCTGCATTTTAAAGTTTTTGGACGAATCTATGACACTATTATTAAAGTGATTAATGTATTATTTTTAGTTTTATATTATAAATATAAAAAACATCAACACATCAAAAAATAAAAAATAAATAAATAAATAAATAAATATGTATATATATATATATATATACATACATATATATATATATATATACCTTTAGTTCCTCCTTCTCTCCCTCGTCCTCCCCTGTTGTCCATCTCCCCGTTGTCGTCAACCTCAAATAAATATTAATCTTCCTTGTTCACTTACAGTTTTTCTAATCTGCGTTCACAACTGTCGATATATATATATATATATATATATATATATATATATATATATATATATATATATATATATAGAGAGAGAGAGAGAGAGAGAGAGAGAGAGAGAGAGAGAAAACATAGGGTAGTGAAGTATTAGTGCAGTTCCAACGAGAAAAAGTATATTTGTAAAGGAGTATTATTAAATGATAAAATAACAAAATGATAAATAAATGTTGAAAAACACTTTTTACAAATGTTGGTAGCATTACTCCTTTATACATATATATATATATATATATATATATATATATATATATATATATATATATATATGTATATGTATATGTATATATATATATATATATATATATATATATATATATATATATATATATATATATATATATATATGAGAAAAGAAGGATGAGAGTAATCCGACGTAATGGGAAATGAAAAAGGAAAAACCGAAAGATGTTTTTTGTTATGTATTCATCAACGTTTCGTCTTTATTTGTGAGACTTCTTCAGGATGATCGTTTCAAGAAAGATATCATGTAAGTACATAGAAATATTAGCTTGACATGATGGGTTGATGAGAAGTAGTAGCCACTACTGGGATCGCAGGACCAAGTTCCGGGCTGAGAGAAGTCGGTGGCTGAGAGTGAAAATCGTTTTCACTCTCTGGCACCCGAATGATAGTATGCAGAAACAATTGTCTGTGAATAAAGTGTCTTTTGGGATGAAATAAGGAATTTGTTTCTGAATAACTAGCGATTATATGATGTATATATATATATATATATATATATATATATATATATATATATATATATATATATATATGATAAAGAATGGAAAAATGTTCCGACGTATTGGAAAATGAAATAAGGAAAACCAAAATATTAATTAAACATCCATCTCACATTTATTTAACCCACCATGTCAACCCTATATGTCCAAGTACTTGCATGACATTTTTTTTTATATTATTATCCTGAAGAAGTCTTACAAATAAAGACGAAACGTTGATGAACACATAAAAAAACATCCTTTTTGGTTTTTTCTTTTTCATTTCCCATATATATATATATATATATATATATATATATATATATATATATATATATATATATATACATATACATATATATATATACATGTTTATATATATATATATATATATATATATATATATACATATATATATATATATACATATATATATATATATATATATATATATATACATATATATATATATATATATATACATATATATATATATATATATATATATATACATATACATACATACTTATATACTTATGATAAAGAATGGAAAAATGTTCCGACGTAATGGAAAATAGAATAAGCAAAAAGCAAAATATTAATTAAATATTCATCTACGTTTCACCTTTATTAGGTTTCATCAGGATGGAAGATTGAAGAAAAAGAAAAAAATACAGCAACAAGTACCAAAGTCTGAAAAATAAATGAGAGGAAGCGCTCAGCAGTTAGAAGCATTTTTCCTGCCCCCCCCCCCCCCCGCTTGCTCATTTATTTTTCTAATGTTTTATGAAACGTTATATTAACCGTTGACTTCTGAACGCTCACTTTTCAAACTTTTATCGGCTGTTCTGCCGTAGCACATTTCTCAGCGTTCTAACTGCTGATCGCTTCCTCACATTTATTTTACAAGACTTTGGTACTTGTTGCTGTATTTCGACATAAATATTATCAAGTTCGTTTAATAGAATCCAGGTTCAAAATATAACCAGGAGAAGGTCCAAGATTAAAAAAAAGCCGAAATGTTGTGAACATCAAGGTGAGAATAGTAGTCCGAAAAATCCAGATGATCAAATTCCGCATCTTATCGTACACTTACATCGGAGATGTACTTAAATATTCCCAAGTTCAACTAATAGATTCCAAGTTCACAAGTCATCTGACGAAAGTTCGAGGTAACACAGGCCGAAATGTTGCGTATACCAAGTTTAGAATAGTAGACGGAATAATACAAAATATCAATTTCTAATTTAAAAAATTGCCTTGCTTTTTGGCCAAGTTCAAAGTGTAGTATCTGTTCCGATGGATACTGCACCCTATAGACCGGTGTCGTCTTGGCCTTCGGGTCTTGATTCCGCCCGTTTGTGGGTTTGTCCTGTGCAGTTCTAGGAGGTCCACCCTCCCAGGCTTTTTCCTCCCCTCTTTGGGGAGGAGTAAGTGTATTGCTTACTGTCTGAGGAATGCCGACGGAGCTGCCCAGGTATTTTTTGTAGGCCATAGTGCTCACCTTCTCGGGCGCTGGCTTTTCAAATCTCACTTTCCCGACCTTGTGTCACATCTTACCTTGTTGGAGGAAGATAAAAAAAATCGACAATGTGTTCCGGTCATCTTATCGTACACTTACGTCGCTTAACCTCGTAAGATGGCACGTGTTGTTAGCTTCTCAATAAATAGCGTTATAAGAAAGACTGCATGAAACGATGACGTACATGTACCTAACACTGCCCTCGTGGAGAGTTCAATATGCATTGATAGATAGGTGTGTACAGGATGAGCTGGTTAAATATCGAGACAGGTTGTAAGATTGGAATATTTATATCAATTTAGGCAACGTATACGACAGTTCGAACTGAATCCTTTATTTAATTCACTAAGGTAGATTGTCCTTATTCCGTCAGCCACTTCAAAAATCGACAAAGATTTCGACATAAATATCATCAAGTTCGACTAATAGATTCCAGGTTCCAAATGTCACTTGGAGAAAGTCCAAGATTTAAAAAAGCCGAAATCTTGTGACTATCAAAGTGACAATAGTAGTCCGAAAAATCCAGATGATCAAATTCCGCATCTAAAAAATTGTCAAACATCATCTACAATCTTTTTCGTATTCGAACGATCATCTTACGTCACTTAACCTCGTAAGATCGACACGTGTTTTTAGATTGATCAATAAATAGCTTCTTCGGCTTACGGATCACCATCCCCCAAGGTAAATCAAATTAATTCGCTTATTTTCGCTTGAGAAGAGAAAGACTGTCGAACACGACACCATCGGCGCGTTACGTGCGTAATGTTTGCAAAATAAAAGTGTTGGATTATGACGGATTAAGATAGAAGACGTTAACAATGTTTGAATTGCATCTCAACACCGTCGTCATTCACACTGAGACATTGAATCACACAAAATAAAAATGAAACGCGATCAGCAATCAATTACGAATATATTGATTGTTTGCGTATATTGCTAAGCACGTGTCAGATTCAACGTTTCCCGCTATGTATCGATCTCGTTCTGTACAGATCTATCTATCCCCGTATATATCTATATATATACATAGGTATATATATATATATATATATATATATATATATATATATAAGTATGTGAATGTATATACAAAATAATGTGAAAAAAAGTTTATATTGTGTTATAACTTTTTATTTATTATTTTTTATTTTTTTTATTTATTTATTTTTTTATATATATATTTTGACGTGTAGGAATATGAATTGTTCTTTCTGTAAAGAAAAATAGGTTTTTCTTGTTGATGATAGGGAGAACGAAATTTTCCACTGAAGCCTTCAGCTTTGTTCCAATATTCATAATTATAAGTTAATTAATTTAGGAATCAATCCTATTCATGCAAATACCTAATATAAATAGAGATAAATAGTTTTTATTTTCTTTATGTACCTTTCAGTTATATTGGTTTTAATAATGCCTTGGATTAGTCTCGTCTGCCACAAGGACATACGATATTTACAGAAAGTGATACACCGGGGTTGGACAAAATAATGGGAAACACCTTGTGAAGTTTGCATCAATTTTAAAACACCTATAAAAATTGGAAAAAAAAACAACAAAATGTTGGTTTCATTTTTTATTCGTGGTTATTCTGATCCTGAAATAATTGGTAAAATTTATTTCTTATTTCAGATAGTGCGTATTAGTAAGAAAAAATTAAATTACAGATTTATCAGATTCCTGAAGATGGCAGATTGTTAGTGCCCGTATGGCAGGTGTTACTGTAACGGAAGTGGGTGAGATAGTAGCCGTATTGTACAGTCCTATCTATCCCCATTTATTTGACTCCCCACGAGGAGAAAGTTCTACACGTGGCACGTTTTTAACGTGAAGAATATCCAGCTCTCATTAAAAAAGGTCTAAATTAGGACCAAAATTAATATATTGTCACAGTTGAGGAGGAGGTCTCTTACTGTGACTTAGGACAACACATATGCTACATGTTGATACACTGTGAAGGCCTGATGACAAATGCGTTTAAAAAGATGGCTCGTCTCAGTCAGCACAACAAGTGCAGGTTATGCCACACTGAAGTGGAGAGAGTGAGCCACCTGATATCGAGTTGCAAAATCATGTTGGCAGATGGCTCCTATACAGCACGACCTAATAAAGTGTGCAGGTACCTCCACTAGACCATCTGTAAGAAACTGAATATCAGGTGTAGCAGCAGGCACTGGGAACATCTACCTGAGAGAACTGTGGGGAATGAGACATACACCATCCATTATGACCATGAAATCCCCACAGCTACCTATCTGGAAAACGCAGCTGTCAAACCTGACATTGTAATATGGAACAAAAGAGAGAGAGAGAGAGAGAGAGAGTGGCAACTTTGGTTGAGGTCCGTGCCCCTAATGACGGGGGCCTAAATAGAGCTGAAAGAGAGAAAATAACAAAATATCAAGGTCTGATGTATGATATGAAAAGAAACTGGAACCTAAGAGAGATCTCCGTCATTCCAGTTATCGTAGGAGCACCTGGACTCATGAAGACGAACTTGAAAAAGCATTTGGCGAATATACCTGGGGAACCAAGTGCAAGAGAAATCCAAACAACTGCACTCAAGGAAACAGCCAGAATCCTGAAAAGAGCTCTCGGTTTGAGTCTGTAAATAGCAGGTGATCGTATGGCATTTGGAAGAATGCCCCGTCCCGAGCAAATGAATGAAAAGAAAAATTTTTAAAAAGAGAGAAACGGCCAAGAAATGCCGATGTTACTCTCCTCATATATATATATATATATATATATATATATATATATATATATATATATATATATATATATATATATATATGATGGACTCTCCCGTCGATTACGACGTATGAGGATCCAACAGCTTTCATTTGTGTCTAGATCGTTCATGACACCTGAGTCCGGCAAGAGACCTGCAAGGAAACCCACAGACAGTGCAAGAGTGTGAGTAATCGGATGCCAGGTGTGAGGCACTCTCTCTAGCTTTTCGCCTCACTCTGGCAGTTCTCATATTATCCACACAGGTCTCGTTGAATCTTTCCAGTCCAATGCAACAAGCTGCTCGCCATGTCTTCCTGTCTTTTGTACAGTCTTCAAAGTTTTTGTGAGGTACTCCAATTGCCGTCAGCGCATTTTTCAATTTATCTTTGTACCTCAGCAAGGGCTGACCAACATTTCTGTTACCACAAGCTAACTGACTGTACATCAGTGCTTTAGGTATTCCCCCTTCGTCCATTCTTGCTACATGACCAGCCCATCGCAATTGAGACTGCAACAGGAAACTTTCAATTCCACCAATATTGCAACTGTTGTAAAGATCGGTGTTAGCGACTTTGTCCTTCAAACTAAGTCCGCATATGGCCCTAAGGCAGTTCCTGTGGAACACATCCAATTGGGGAATCTGATGCCGGTAAGGCGTCCACGCCTCACATCCATAGAGAAGACCTGTTAATATTACAGCCCTATACACATTGATTTTTGTCTTCAACTTAATGCCTCTGCTACTCCAAAGACGATGTTTCAGCTTGCCGAAGGCATTTGCCGCTTTTGCAATTCGGTTTACGATTTCATCATCAAGTGAAGCAGCAGAATAAACTTTGCTACCTAGGTAGGTAAAGTTTTTGACATAGTTCAGTGGTCTGCCATACACTTTGAGTTTCTCTAATGGAAATTCATGGACAGGCTGATTTTGTTTTACTCCTTGAACTTGTTTAGGGGTAGGGCATGGTTGATGGACCACCTCAGTCTTCTTTAAACTGATTGTTAAACCAAAAGCCCTACATGCACCTGAAAATTTTGTCAAAAGATTCTGAGATTCTTCAAAAGAAGTCGCGACCAGGGCAGCATCATCTGCAAAGAGAAGGTCCCGAATGATGCCTCTCGAACCAAGGTTTTGGCTTTAAAACGCTGATGGTTAAAGAGCCCACCTGTGGTTCGGAATTGAAACTTAACACCTGTGCTTTCATCAGAGAATGCGTGTCGAAGCATCACCGAGAAGAACAATGGAAACAGCACAGGTGCCATCACACAACCCTGCTTCGTACCGTTGGTTACTTCAAAAGGCTCTGAGGTTTCCCCGTTGGAAACGACCTGTGCTTTCATCCCTTCATGAAAGGAGATTATGACATCAAGCATGTTGTTGGGGATTCCAAGCTTATGAAGAACTTTCCAAAGTGCTATGCGGCTGACCGTATCGAATGCTTTTGTCAAATCAATAAAAACCATGTACAGTTCCCGATTTTTTTCACGGACTTTTTCAGCAACTTGACGAAGGGCAAATACCATGTCGATTGTACCTCGACCAGAGCGAAAACCACACTGGGACTCTGGGTAAATCTCATCAATAAGATGTCTGATGATCCTTTTCAGAATCAACCTTGCAAGAATTTTACCTGCAACAGAAAGCAGAGATATCCCGCGATGATTATCGCAAGAATTCCTGCTTCCCTTGCTCTTATAAAGATGCTTGACATTACTATCCTTAAAGTCCTGTGGGACTCCGCCAACTCTCCATATCTCAACAAACAAGATGGTCAATTTTTCCTCGAGTGCTCTTCCGCCATGTGTGTACACCTCAATGGGGATGCAATCTCTGCCGGTGCCCCTGACGATAGCTGTTTTTTAGCTTGAGATACTTCCTGAACTGTAGGTGGAAAAGACAGTTCCGGAACTTCGGGATGCTGCGGAAGAGAGGAAATATATATATGTATGTATAAATATATGTATATATGTATATATATATTAGATTTTTCAATGTGAGATAATATATATAATTATTTCCACACTCAGACAACGCCGCAGCCCAGAACCCATGAAAGAAACAAACCGGAAGTCCTAGACTCGAGTTTCGCCCTCCTTTTGGGCTCATCAGTAGAACACATCCGAACTCAGGATTCGAAACCCGAGTCACTTGCATGCGAGTACACTGCCCCCGAGCTACATCGCCACATACAAGAAGGTCTATTAATTTACACGGATCAAGCAAACCGCGGCGAAGTCCGACTGTGGAATATACCTACTCTTCTCAACAAGGGGTGTAACTATCCAACTACTTTGAACCAAGGCTGATGTCTCACAAGTAGGCCTTCGCCGTGGTTTCCGTTAGCCAAGTGGATATGACTGCTTGCAGATTCTAGGCTGTAAACCGGGTTCGCGCCTCCTGACCGTCTGAAATTGTTACTTTCCTGCACTGATGAGAGACATAGGCTTGAAACACTAGCGTCTGTACGTATTAAAAATGCAATATTTATTATATATATATATATATATATATATATATATGTTAAACTAGCTTGCGCGTATCATATTTAATGCAAATCTGAAATATTTTTATTTTCAAATAGGCTTCTGTGCTCATAGTCTGCTCTCCTCAGACCGTTTAAAATACTACAAAAAAACTGAACTTTTGAAAATATTTATTAATTATATAATTGATTCAAGTATTCGTTTGATGTCTTATACCTATTGATAAAATTTCACAAACACCGAAGGTATGTGAAATTTCCCGAGGGGCTTCCGATCTTAGAATCAAACGAAATCAAAATAAATATAGCCCAGATTGCTCACTTTACGTCGAGCAGCTGTGTTTCAAAAGTCATAATGATCGGTTAATTAGTTAAGGACCTTATCGTGTACATAAATATATAAAAAAATATACGCATACTTGTCTTTATATATATATATATATATATATATATATATATATATATATATATATATATATATATATATACGTTCTCTCCAAATATGATCTACGGTTAAGATCGGATTCTAACTCTACCTGATGAGATCTCAGTTTATAGTAACTGTTGATCGATAACATCGACATGCCAGTGTCGCAGATTTTGTACATGTCTGTGTAAATAAAAACTATCATATATATATATATATATAATGATAATAATCCAAGCAAAAACATCCACAGGGTAGTAATCCAAAAAATTTCAACCGGGTTTATAAAAAGTGCTCAATATCTAATAGACATTTATATATGATAATTTTTATGTACACAGACATGTACAACATCTGCGACACTGGCATGTCGAAATTATCGATCGACAGTTATTATAAACTGAGATCTCATCAGGTGGAGTCAGAATCCGATCTTAACCTCAGATCATATTTGGAGAGAACGTATATATATATATAAATATATATATATATATATATATATATATATATATATATATATATATATATATATATATATATAGTCCCAAGTAATTCACTGGAAAATCACTCATGTAAGTAAATTTAACTTTTTCAGTTATTATATTAGTTTGCTTCTAACATTATTTAAGTGATCATCAGTTGTTTACCATGAAAAACTGTTTCGGGAATTTAAAAAACAAGACAGTATTTAATTTCATATATATATATATATATATATATATATATATATATATATATATATATATATATATATATATATATATATATATACATATATATATATATATATATATATATATATACATATATATATATATATATATATATATATATATATATACACACATATATATACACATATATATACACACACACACACACACACATATATATATATATATATATATATATATATATATATATATATATATATATATATATATATATATATATATATACGAATGCGAATCAGTGGTGATTTGTGATCGGAGTTCGCGCCCGCCGACCGTCGGAAATTAGCTTCCTTCACTGAAGATTGCGTTAGCATCAAACATCGATGTCTGTAGGTAATAAATAATAAATATTTATTCATAAATATCATATATATATATATATATACGGTGATAGATAGATCTGTACAGAAGAAGATCGATACATAGCGGGAAACGTTGAGTCTGACACGTGCTTAGCAATGTAAGTAAACAATCAATATACTCGTAATTGATTGCTGATCGCGTTTCATTTTTATTTTGTGTGATTCAATGTCTCAATGTGAATGACGACGTTGTTGAGATGCAATTCAAACATTGTTAACGTCTTCTATCTTAATCCGTCATAATCCAACGCTTTTATTTTGCAAACATTACGCACGTAACGCGCCGATGGTGTCGTGTTCGACAGTCTTTCTCTTCTCAAGCGAAAATAAGCGAATTAATTTGATCTACCTTGGGGGATGGTGAGCCGTAAGCCGAAGAAGGTATTTATTGATCAATCTGAAAACACGTGTCGATCTTACGAGGTTAAGTGACGTAAGATGATCGTTCGAATACGAAAAACATTGTAGATGATGTTTGACAATTTTTCAGATGCGGATTTTGATCATCTGGATTATTCGGACTACTATTCTCATCTTGATAGTCACAAGATTTCGGCTTTTTTTAATCTTGGACTTTCTTCAGGTGACATTTTGTACCTGGAATCTATTAGTCGAACTTAATAATATT
>OY744551.1:54200642-54215642 GCA_963556195.1 Sepiola atlantica | reverse complement strand
AAAAATAATTTGCGTTGTGCAGGTTTTCTAAATATTTTATAAAAAAAATTCGCTTTATTATTGCCATTCCAGCGACGCTTCCAATGTGTGACTTTTCAAAATACCTTTCCCACGTAACCTCGTGGTACACACGCCATATCAACATTTTCGTCAGTAACATCAAGACGAACGTCAACTTGACTGCGATAACTATGTCTCGGTCAGGAAGAAAAAAAAAGAAGAAAAAGAAAAAATATGCTTATCTTCTGACGATGGTGAATATTACCGAAAGTACTTAAGTTAAAAAAAAAAAAGAAAAAAATGTTTTTAAAGTAAAAAAATAATTTATTTTTAAAAACAAATAATTTGCGTTGTGCAGGGTTTCTAAATATTTTATGAAAATATTCTCTTTATTATATATATATATATATATATATATATATATATATATATATATATATATAAATAAAATATGTATATATATATATATATATATAAAATATGTATATATATATATAAAATATGTATATATATATATATAAAATATGTATATATATATATATAAAATATGTATATATATATATATATATATATATATATATATATAAAATATATATATATATATAAAATATGTATATATATATATATATATATAAAATATGTATATATATATATAAAATATGTATATATATATATATAAAATATATATATATATATAAAATATGTATATATATATATATATAAAATATGTATATATATATATATATAAAATATGTATATATATGTATATATATATATACATATATATATATGTATATATATATATGAGAGAGAGAGATAAAGAGATAAAGAGAGAAATAGATTTATCTATAGATCGACAGACAGACAGACAGACGGTGACAGATATAAGGTAGATATTAAAAGACGGAGAAAGTAAAAACCGACGAAAAGGGGGAAAAAACGAAACCCCAGAAAATAGAAAACAAAAAAAAAAGGTGAAGGAAAAAAAAAGCTGTAGAATATTTATTGGAAGCTATAAATAAACGAAAGAAGCGAAAGCTTTGACAAGATCTCTGGTTCCGGTTGAATGCGATTCTTTGGAGTCGGTTTTACTGCCATTGTTGCTGACCCAACATGAATAAAACCGTTTTCCGTCTTCTGTGATCATCTCAATAATTCTTCGTCTATTTGATATATTCAGTCTCACAGTCTTCGAGTTTTGTAAATCAACAACTTCGAATAACTTAACCCTGACAATTCTGAAGAAATAAAACGAAGGAAAACTTGTTTCTCTTCAGACAATACGAAGAACCTATCTCGCGTACCATTTTCTTCTTCGAATTGAATATATTACCAAATATGGTATCGACTTTTGCTAAGAGATATGATTTCAGGAATTTTACGACTTCGGAGAGTTTTTTTTATTATTTAATTAAAATCATTTTTTTTTATTATTATTTATTTAAAATCATCTTTTTTTATTATTTATTTAAAATTATCTTTTTTTATTATTTATTTAAAATCATCTTTTTTTAATTATTTATTTAAAATCATCTTTTTAAATTATTTATTTAAAATCATCTTTTTTAATTATTATATTTAAATCATTTTTTTTATTATTATCTTTAATCATCTTTTTTTTAATTATTTGTTTAAAATCATTTTTTTTTAATTATTTATTTATTTAAAATCATCTTTTTCATTATTTATTTAAAATCATCTTTTTTATTTTTTATTTAAAATCGTCTTTTTTATTATTTATTTAAAATCATTTTTTTAATTATTTATTTTAAATCATCTTTTTTTAAAACACAATAACGCTTTTCTGTCTTCTAATCGTAAAAATAATGGTCAGCGAAATCAGCTTTCAAATGAAAAAAACAAAACAATGTAACGTTTTGAAATGTATTTATTAAAAATTGTAATGTCTTTGGCAATGAGATGAAATAATTATATTTTAAAGAGTAACGCGATTAATTCAATTTTATTCAAATTGAGTAATTAGATTTTACAAGCGAATATTTGAAATTATTTTTTTTACAATTAATTAAAAGGACGAATACCAGTCCCATTTCTTTATCGAAAGGATTTGGCGTATATTAAAAATACAATGATAACAAACATTTAAGAAATACTTACTTGTGATGGAAAATATCGCGTATATTAAAATATATATATATATATAACGAGTTCAACTATATTGATAAAATTAACTTAAAACCAATATTCTTTCAAAAGTGCTCAATGCAAGGTAGAGTTGTATAAATAAACTTCATATGAACATTTAAAACACGACGAGCAGCAAAGTCACACCCCTTCACTGTAGAGGTCCACACATGCCGGAACACTTTCTGCTCTAATCTTCTTTCCATGAACCGCTTACCTTTGGAATTCCCTCTCTGCTCTCTGTTTCTCCGACTGTACTGACATGTGGGAATTTAAATGTAATGTGAACTAACATCTCGCTGCACAACTACAAAACTTATGATGCCCCGTTATAAATCAGATCCCTAATTTAAAGAAGCCCCTTACAGCTCAGTGGCAATATGCCTTGTTTGGGGTAAATAGTTTTTTTTTAAATCAAACAAATATAGACTTTTATTTAAATGTTGGTGTTTAAATTAATCGTTTTTAAAAATGTAAGTGGTAACACTTGATGAAATATCGATTTTATATTGAGCATAGGAGGGAGCTGGTGCACGAGGTAGAAGTGGATTATGTAAGTTCAAAGAACTTTTTGTCATTACTAACCAGCATAGCGTTACCACTATCGACCAACAGAGGAGTCTATCAGGAATGTCTACGCAGTCTAATAATGCATGGAAGCGAAACTGAGCCAGAGAGGGATTAGGACATTTGTTGCAGGGAAAGAAATAACATGCGAAACATACGATAGATAGCTAACATGTGCTTGAAAGACAACCTTAGATCTGATGACCGCAGAGGTAGATTAAACTTGGTCAGTATAGAGAGATGAGTGCAGAACGGGACACTTGGTTGATGAGATTGAAATAATAGACGAGCCTGCAAAACCGAAGCAGGTTCATCCATTCTTTCAATTTCGCCAACCAATCCCCCGTTCTGCACAGATATCCCTATAGTAGATGTAGATCAGTTTAGGTAACAGGGTCAGTAAAGAGGGAAAGGCTAAAGAGAACACAACAGGAAGTGATATGGATTAATTTGAGAGTAAGAGGGATGAATAAAGACCTGGTCAGAGATAGATTAGTTTGGAAATCAATTTTTAAAAGCCGCCCAAACTGTGTACGCAGGTAAGACAGACGTTAAATCGAATATGATGATGATAATTAATTAAAGACCCCCTTAATCTTATTTTGATTTTGACCTAATCGAATTTTCATGGGATAATCCACTAAATTTCAATAGATTTATATCGATCAAGCTAGATGATTGATTGAGAGCGGATCAACAATCACGACATGAAATGATGGAAGAAATAACTTTGATATAAAAAAAATGGACACGTGTTTCTGGCTCACAGCCGTCATCAGCATGGCTAACTTTTATGTACGTAGAAAATAAATAAAAATTGGTGCAATGGTAAAACGCTGGACTATAGACATCAATACCGAAGGTTCGATCCTTGTCTAAGTTGGCCATGCTGATGACGACTGTGAGCCAGAAACACGTGCCCATGGATTACTTTAATTTACGTATGAAACTAATTTAAATATATATATTAACGAAAAATACGTCCTATCAAGTTAAGGGCGACTAATAATGCAATTTTCTTAGGAAGTGAGACAATCAAAATAGTAGTAGTAGTAAGCAAAAAACAACAACGAACGCTGCAATCACCAATAAAAATAAATGCATAAATATATATTTTCAAATCGAAAGACATTTCTTCAAATGGATTTACATATCTGATGATAGCGGTCCACCGCTTGAAACGCGTTGTATAAAATTATAAAATCATAAAATGATCTGGTGATACCAGATCAGGCTGCCCTGTGGCTCCCTGAGACGAAATTCACCTACATTGACGTTTTTTTTTTTTTTTGTTTTTTTTGTTTGTAAAACTTAATTATGTTCTACAAAACCAAAAACAAAAACAACAGCCCCTCTCCCTTTCTCCCTCCCCTTTTTTATTTTTATTTTTCCTACCCTACTCCTGGTCCTGGATATGACCTTAAACTACATCCGATGGTGAGATCCGGCTTACGGACTTTGGGGAATGTGGAGCCTCCTCTTAATTACCATTGCTCCCAGGTCCACCCTGACCCGGAGTGGTAGTACCTGTTAGGGTCCCAACTATGGGTTAAATAGAAACAGATATTAAAAAGGGAAAGAAACAAAAAAGAGAAGAAAACAAGACCAGATTCGGCATTAAATAACCCAAAAAGGGTTGATATGCCGTAAAACAAAACTACCAAACCAAACTACCAAACCATAAAATGATAAAATAACAAAATAATAAATAAATGTTGAAAACACACATTTTACAAATGTCGGTAGCCTTACTCCTTTACACACACACACACACACACACACACACACATATATATATATATATATATATATATATATATATATATATATATATATATATATATATATATATATATTAGTATTTCGTGTATCCACATACAATTTTATAAGGAGATATAATTTTCTATGTATAAATTTTCAGTATTTACTTCAACAGTGCTCGATACGTAAGTAGAGCTAGGTAGCATTTTAGACTGAAGGTCCCCCCTCACCGGGGATGAAACGCGGGAGCCTCTGTGTAGCTTAATTGCCATAAATATATTTTCATAGCTTACTATATATACCTTCCACTCTCAAATCCCCTCATTTTCCCAAATCCTCTCTAAGACCGTGACGTTCACCCATCCACTAAAATCACAGGGCTCCCTCCTTCTCTACCCACCCTCCATTTCTCTGCACCCCCACACACATGATCCCCATTCACCATGAACCCAAACCTTCCTACCTATTCTTTCCTTCAGTCTTTGCCGCAGCCACCTGTTCAAATATTCCAGCCTCCTTCTTCCCCACCCCTCCACTTCCTCACTCACTGCTATCCACATTATTCCCCTCTACCCCTTTCTCTTACAACCAGCCACAGTATCCCTGCTCACCCCCACCTTTCCGCTCTTCTCAACTCAGTTTCATAAACATTTACTTTCATTCCTCACTACTGACTCCACTAAGTCCGGACGTCAGCCCTACTGTTTTCTCCAGTAGTGGCTACTACTTTCCTCCCTTCTTCCCATAATGTCAACCCTATATGTGCACGTACTTGCATGACATTTTTCTTTATATTATCATCCTGATGAAGTCTTATAAATAAAGACGAAACGTTGATGTACACATAAAAAACATCCCTTTTTGGTTTTCCTTTTTCATTTTCCCATTACGTCGGATTACCTTCATCCTTCTTTTCCCATTTATATATATATATATATATATATATATATATATATATATATATATATATATATATATATATATATATATATATATATATATATATATACTTACTACCTAGCTCTACTCACGTATTGAGCACTGTTGTTCTGTAGTAATAATATTATCTTCTTATAGATTAGCTTCTCCCTTTTTGTTGGGGGTATAGTGTAGTATATTTTCTATTGTCATGGTACCAATCTTTCCAAGGAATGACATTATTCTTGAAGGTTAGTGTTGTATATGTTCGCTCGTTACTATCTTCCCAGGCATTTGTTCCTATTTTACGGTGTTATGTAGTATATGTTCCCCGGTCTTGATCCCATCCTCCCAGGCATTACCTTCTCCGTGTTTTTTTCCTGATTTAGTACGATATATATCTTTGATTATCAAGAAAAATTTGAAATTTTTAAAAATGGGCAGAAACAATTGTAGTAATAAAAAATTTTTAAAAACATATTTGGAATATTTAATGGATCATAATATTATATTTCCAGCTCCAGTAATTACTGAGCTACTCACTAAACGTTTTATGTTGCTTTACTTCTTGGCCTTTTGGCCTAGATCAAAGTGTAGTATCTGTTCCGATGGATACTGCACCCCATAGACTGGTATTGTCTTGGCCTTCGGGGCTTGATTTATGCCGGTCTATGGGTCTGTCCTGTGCAGTTCTAGGAGGTCAACCCTCCCAGGCTTCGCCTCCCCTCTTTGGGGAGGAGTAAGTTTATTGCTTACTGTCTGAGGCGCCCCTACCGGGGAATGCCGATGGGGCTGCCCAGGCAATTTTTAAACCCCACTTTCCCGACCCGACCTTGGGTTACATCTTACTTGTGGGAGTAAGATAAAAAACTGGCCTTGTGCCTAACTCCTGGAGAGGAGTAAATCAATACTCACTAAACGTTTTTTGTAAATTTAAATGTGTATTATTAATTTAAAACAAATTATTTTCGTGTTATTAACAGAACAATTGTCTTAAATCAGTTAAAGGCAGTTATTTTTTGTAGATGTTGGTAAATTGATAAACTGAGCAAGAAGTTACAATTAAAATTACTCTTTATTAAAACCCTAACCCAACCTACAATTAATGATATAATATAATAATAGTACTTCAATGGAGTGTGCTCCGATGAACTTGCTACTCTGGTGCCCCCACGACGTAAATTCACTAGACCAACCCGACAATCTGCCAAATCCAATCCATTCACTGTGGAGGTCTCCAGATGCTGAAGAGCTTTCTACTCTAAGAGTATCTTTCCTCGTGCTGCTGGACTCTGGAACTCCCTCCCTGCTCCCTGCTTTCCTGACGTTACTGACATGCAGAAATTTAAAAGTAATGCAAACAGACATCTCGCTGCGCAGCTCCTAATTTAGGTTGACCTCCCACAAAACCTTCACCCTTTTTTTTCAGTAGCCCTTTACGTCTACAGTGGCGGCCTGCCTTGTTTGGGGTTAACTATGTTAAAATAAAAGATAAAAAAATAAAATATTACGTACAGAACGAGTAACAAGATTTTAAAATGCTGAATGTGATACAATTTTATCCTGTGACGCTAATTCTGGCGTCGCGAAATTTAAATTGTTAACGTCTTTCCTGGAACAGTGCGATAAAGTGATGTTGGCTTCACGCGCGCGTTTCTCGGCTATATTTTGAAATTCTCTTCTTTTCTCCAGTTTTTTTGTTTATTTGTTTGTTTTTTTTTCACCTGAAGATGATTCGGCGAAGAGTCGAAAACACTTGTCTCATATATGAAACATACATTAATATTTTGTTTTTGATTTTAACATAAAAAAAATTATTAGGAAAATTGAAAAAATAAAAAAGGTATAATCAAGCATATATATATATATATATATATATATATATATATATATATATATATATATAAGATAAAAGAAAGAAGAGAGATACATATGTACGAACGACACATCTATTTCAACTTCGATTGTTTAATGCAAGGTGTACTCGGTAAAAACATGTTTATTTTTCTTTCCTTAAGCCAAGGCTTTTCAAAGATTAAAATCTTATCATCAGAGGAATTACATAGATGGATAAGTTGGCAGTGGAAAAGCCAAAATTCAAAACATGTTTATTTTTATTTCCTTAAGCTAAGGCTTTTCAAAGATTAAAATATTATTATCAGAGGAATTACATAGATGGATAAGTTGGCAGGGGAAAAGCCAAATATCAAAATTTGAAAAAATATGAAGTAATGGAGAGTGAGAATATGCGTGTAAAAAATATGGTATGTCCAGTTGGTGAATGTCCGTTGATAAAGTGTCCGGTGAAAGGAGGTTTAAAGATGGAAACCCTTTTTTCCATCTTTAAATTTTCTCTCTCTCTTTCTCTCTCTCTCTCTCTCTCTATATATATATATATATATATCTATATATATATATATATATATATATATATGTATATATATATATATATATATATATATATATATATATATATATATATATATATATATATACATATGAACATTTATAACTAAAAGGTAAACTTCTAGAAAGTTGAACTTATTGTGAGATAATAAAAGCTCAATATACTTGATAGAGCAAAAATATATAAGTCAATGAAAATAATTAGACCTGCAAAGGGAAGCCAGGCTTTTCAAAGATTAAAATCTTATCATCAGAGGAAGTTAATGACGGATAAGTTGACAGATGAAGACAGTTAAACACTTTTTCAAATTTCAAATATTGACTGTCTTCATCTTTCAACTTATCCATCATTAACTTCCTCTGATTATAAGATTTTAATCTTTGAAAAGCCTGGCTTAAGGAATGAAAGAGAAGAAAAATAAATATTGTTATTCACTAAACGTCCTTGTTTTGAACAACCGAAGATTTGGATTTGCTTCCCTTTGCAGGTCTAATTATTTTCATTGACTTATCATATATATATATATATATATATATATATATATATATATATATATATATATATATATATATATATGTATATATATGTATATGTATATATATATATATATATATATATATATATAAAAATAAATAAATATGTATATATATTTCATCATTTCTTTATAGAGTGTTTTTTTAATCTCAAATTTTTCATACACTTTCTACTCCAAAATATTCCTTCATAACCCTAACCCTAACCCTAACCCTAACTCTTACCTTTCTCTGCCCCTCCCTCCCTCATTCTATCTATCTCTATCCCCCTGTGTCTCTTTTAACTCTGATTTGACCTCGTCAAACAACGCATCCCCCCATCAGAGCTGGAGTGCCCCGACCCCGACCCCCCCCCTCACTCGTAAGGATTCCTAAACGCGTTTCGTACACAAGCAAAACCGGGTTGATCTTTTTCGTTCGCCGACAGCTCATAAAATCACGTCTTTCATTGGACGACGACTTCATTCGGTTAATCGCAACATTGGTCACCCTCGAATAGGCATCAATGGTTATTGCCGTTTTGGGGGGAAGAAGAGGGGGGGTAACGCTAGGGTTGGTCTGCGGAGCGAGAGTGAGTGTGGGGGCTTCGCAAACGAATTGTACATTGGTTCGGCGACCGGGAACTGGGGGGGGGGGGGCGAAGCGCAAATGAAAAGGGGCAATGGTAGAAGGAACGTCGTCGAGAGAGAAAGCGTAGATCGCCATAAGAATCAGCCAACGGAGACGTTTCTTCTTCTAAAAAATACAAAAAAGCACCCTAAGTTTATAAAAAAAAAGGCAGTCAAGCAAGCAAATAAAATATAAATAAAAGATGGAGATATGCAGATGTATTTGAGTTGGTGAGTAGAGTCGACAGGGGATAGGTCAGGCGTTGGGCAATGAAAAGAGTAACCATTGGGAGAGCAGAAGGGGCACTCTGTTGGTAGCAATTGCAGGGTTTGCTAGACTCCCTATTCGTTTTGATACTAGTTACAAGCAGGAGGTCACCCTACTTGTGCCCAAGAAGAGGCAAATGAAGATAATATAATAGTTACATCTATAGAGAGCTAGTGTGTGTAAGTTGAAGAGAGTCGGATGGCTAAGTCCTCCTGAGCTTGAAACCGACGGTACTAATGTTGTGCTAATTTTTCTGTACCAAAAAAATAAATAAATATATAATAATTTTATACGTACATAGAAGTACTCCTATGACACGTGTTTCTTGGTTCATATGGAGAACTTAGAACAGGATCGAACCTTCGATATTGACGTTTATAGTCTGGCGTTTTACCTACGAACTATGACGCTTGCCTGGAAATATGTACGGTTTTTATCACTTAAATATTATTAATGTATTAAATTACATAAAATACATTATATATATATATATATATATATATATATATATATATATATATATATATTAAAAGTATAAATAAAATAAAATATTTCCAAAATGTTTTGGAAACGATTGTACGCCAAATTGAACTTGTAGTTGGGACTCTAGGAACGCAAAATGTAATGACTTGATCCTTTATATGTTTGATGATATGATGATAACGAACCACCGCTTGAAACGCGTTATATAAAATAATAAAATAATAAAATAACAAAACTTTCGAATATTAAATATTCCTCGTCAGAGAGTTTTTTTTTTCTTCTTTTTTTTCATAGTCTGGTGGTATTGACTTTGTGAGGAGGAACGTCCGTGTCTTGGGCGCGGTTAAGCCATTTTGAATACGTAGATAGGAGTATGCACATTATTATAAACCATTGTTTCGTAAAGGTATAAACATTTTTTTTTGAAAAACCATAACAATGTAATTTGTTGAAATAAATAAATAACATTTATATATATATATATATATATATATATATATATATATATATATATATATATATATATATATATATACAAACATTGTTAAGAATTTCTAGAATTCGTCTGTTTAGTTATACTTTTGTTTATTTTTTCAATTTTTCTGATGTTTTTTTGTATTAAATTCAAAAAAATTAATAAATGTTCCATAGGTTTCACGAACGAAATGTGACATGCATGGTGTTGCATGGGAGCAGAAGAAAAACGAACCATGTAATGAGAGAACATGCCAGTAGAATATATATATATATATATATATATATATATATATATATATATGTGTGTGTGTGTGTGTGTGTGTGTGTGTGTGCTCTCTGCTTATCTCGGCATTGTTTCCAGTCGTCTTGTATTACTACTTGCAATTGGAATCAAGCAATGCCGACTCAGGAGAGCGGTTTTTGAGGATTGCGCAACCCTTGCATTACAAATTCACGTGCGGGCAGCTCCTGGCGGGGCACTCATACGTCGAAATCGACGGGAGAGTTCATCATATATATATATATATATATATATTAATATTATTAATTGAAGGAGTAGGTGCTACGGGGGGAGAGAAAAAGCAAGCACCTTAACTATTTACGATTTTTAAGCAAGGACTCACCTTTTTACGTCTGTTCTAGTTTACTCCCTGGCGAAACTCCATCAACGAACAAAAAGTCTCGATCAAATCTTCTACTGGCATGTTCTCTCATTACATGGTTCGTTTTTCTTCTGCTCCCATGCAACCCCATGCGTGTCACATTTGAACTATTATCCCTCTGGACTGGAGTGATGTAGTTTACAAAAAAATTACAAACTTACACTTTCACTAGTTTTCGAATATATTCGAGGTCAAAGGTTCATATTAATATGTGCACCAATGTGTAATTATTTATAAGTGCAAATGTTTTGTATTGATTTACTCGTCTCCAGGAGTTAGGCACAAGGCCAGTTTTTATCTTACTCCCACAAGTAAGATGTGACCCAAGGTCGGGTCGGGAAAGTGGGGTTTAAATATTGCCTGGGCAGCCCCGTCGGCATTCCCCGGTAGGGGCGCCTCAGGCAGTAAGCAATAAACTTACTCCTCCCCAAAGAGGGGAGGCGAAGCCTGGGAGGGTGGACCTCCTAGAACTGCACAGGACAGACCCATTACAGTTCACAGTTGGTACTCCTACAAGTTGATCTTTCCGACCGAGGAAATTCCTGTCTTGTTCTTCAACATTCTTTTTTAACGGACACTTTCATTTAATTCACGGTGTTGCTCTCTTTCCCTCGGCCATAGTTCACCCCAAACAAGGCTGACCGCCACTGTAGACGTAAGGGGCTACTGAGAAAAAGGGTGAGAGTTTTTTTTGTTTTTTGTTTTTTTTTGGGGGGGAGGGTCAAACTAAATAGGGAGCTGCGCAGCGAGATGTCTGTTTACATTAGTTTTAAATTTCTGGGTGTCAGTACCGTCAGGAAAACAGGGAGCAGGGAGGGGGTTTCAGAGTCCAGCAGCACGAGGAAAGAAGCTTTTTGAGTAGAAAGCTCTCCGGCATATGGGCACCTCCACAGTTAATGGATGGGATTTGGCAGATTGTCGGGTTGGTCTAGTGAATTTACGTCGTGGGGGGCACCAGAGCAGCAAGCTCATCAGAGCACAATCGATTGAAGTACCACCAGGTAAACAGGGAGCAGGGAGGGGGTTTCAGAGTCCAGCAGCACGAGGAAAGAAGCTTTTGAAGTAGAATAACCGGGTAGAAGTCTTAAATAATTCGTAATAGAATTCTCAGTATCGCCTTCACTAAGGATTGAACCTTCAACCTCCAGAAGACTATCACTTAGAAGTGTTTAATTCTTGGCACATTTAGCCGTTCGAAATTCCGGACAGATTACTCAGTTCAACATAACAAGGTGCCTGACAAAGCTCGGAGGTTACTGCGGCCGAAACGTTGTGAGAATAACATCACAGCCAAGATGAGAATGGTAATCCGAATAATCCACATAATACAAACTTATTTTTGCTGTATTTTTTTAGGCGGTGTAGGGGGGGGGGGTAGTTGTGTGTGAGGGAAGGGGGAAAATCCAATTGATTTGTATTTTGATATTCTCGGTTGAGGAGTACCGACCCGAGTTTTCCTGTGATCACCGGGACTTGAAACACAGAAACAATTATTGATCACAATTTTTTTTTTTTAGATTTTCGGTGAAAAGAAATTAATAACTGCGATGTTTGCATTTCTGGAGTCAAATAAGTTTTCCTGTGATCACAACTTATATTGCATTTCCCGAAACAAACGCGGATAATTTATTTGAAGATATACAATGATTATCTAATCCAAGGATTTTTCAACTACCCCCCATCCTCGTGGAAATATCCAAGTTGTCCAAAGGTCACAAATACATGATTAATTTTAAAACAGTTTCAGAGATATTATAAAAATAAACATTAAAGAGAAACTTATATAATAACGAAAGTTTTCAATTATTACAATGTTTTTTTTTAGGGGGGGGGGGGCGCTTTTGAAACAATTTTTTTTGGGGGGGGGGTTCTAAAGGTCGCACGTACTTTAGTACTTATAGTTTTGTTAGTTTCACTAATCATAAAGTTTGACTATTCGAGAGAAGAAAGGATGATTGATTTTTGTTATACTTGTGGAGAAATTAAAACTGTTGATAGTTTGTGTGCCATTTTCCCTTTTCAGTATTTCGCTGTGAGAGTAAATCAGCTTTTCCGTGTTATCAATACTTCATTGTTGTAAACGAATATGGAAAGAAGAACAGGGGAAGACAGAAAAGAAAGAAACAAGCAAAGAAAGAAGGAAAGAAAGAAGGAAAGAAAGAAGGAAAGAAAGACAGACAGACAGACAGACAGACAGACAGACAGACAGAAAGAAAGAAAGAAATACAGAAAGAAAGAAAGAAAGAGACAAAGACAAAAAGAAAGAAAGAAAGAAAGACAGAAAGACAGAAAGACAGAAAGAAAGAAAGAAAGACAGAAAGACAGAAAGAAAGACAGAAAGAAAGACAGAAAGAAAGAGACAAAGACAAAGACAGAAAGAAAGACAGAAAGAAAGAAAGAAGGACAGAAAGACAGAAAGAAAGACAGAAAGAAAGAGACAAAGACAAAAAGAAAGAAAGAATGAAAGAAAGACAGAAAGACAGAAAGACAGAAAGACAGAAAGAAACTAAGAAAGAAAGGGGTCGAAAATACGTCGAGTTCTTTAAGACGTTAGACGTTATGAATTTTTTATTTATAAAAATATTGCACGATTGTTGATTTTCAAAAATATTTAATACATCCGTGCTTCAAAGATGTTAATTTCCTTACTTTAAAAAATAGCGCTAATCTGCGCATAACATCGACCAGACTAAACTTCTAACGTCTTAAAGCACTCGAAGTATGTTCGACCTCTCGGGATTAATACCACCATCAAAATGAGGAGGCAGAATAAGAAAAAAAAACTATAGGACAGTCTCGCTTGACAAGGTTGTATTTTACAACGAAAATTCGCGAGAAAACAATTTAAATAAATGAATTTTTCATTTATAAAAATATTGCACGATTGTTGATTTAAAAAAATATTTAATACATTCTAATCCGTGCTTCAAAGATGTTAACTTCCTTACTTTAATATATATATATATATATATATATATATATATATATATATATATATAATGCATATTTATATACATATATATAATGCATATTTATATATATATAATGCATATTTATATATATATATATATAATGCATATTTATATATATATATAATGCATATTTATATATATATATATAATGCATATTTATATATATATATATATATATAATGCATATTTATATATATATATATATATATATATATATATATATATATATATATATATATATATATATATATTAAATATGTACGAATGTCCAAATTTATTTCAAACTTCGATTGTTCAATGCAAGGTATATTCTGTAATAAAATTATATTTATTATTCTTTCCTGAAGCCAAGGCTTTTCAAATATCGAGATCTTATCATCAGTAGAGTTATACAGATAGATAAGTTGGCAATAGAAAAGCCAACATTCAACATTTGAAAAACTATTATTAAGAAAATAGAGGGTGAAAAAAAGTTCTTGTAAAAAAGATATGGGGTTTGTCCAGATGGTAATTGTCCGTTGATAAGGTGTCCAATGGAAGGAGATTTAGATGGCTTAAGGAAAGAATAATACACATAATTTTATTACAGAATATACCCTGCATTGAACAATCGAAGTTTGAAATAAATCTGGGCATTCGTACATGTTTATCACTCTTCGTTCATCTATCTTTATATATATATATATATATATATATATATATATATATATATATATATATATATTTATATATATATATATATATATATATATATATATATATATATATATATATATATATATATATATATATATTAGTCAGGTTAATTATTTTTAAAATAACCTTTTTGGAGAGATGTATTTTACGGTCCGTTTCATTTGCCGTGAGCCAAACAACATTTTTATGTCAATATCGTCTCTGCAACACTACAAAATCTTCAGAAACATCCACGAAGAATAAATAGTTATTGGATTAAAATGTCTTGGAAAAAAAACATACATTATACAGTGGGTCATATATATATATATATATATATATATATATATATATATTCAAATTAAACTAAAAATATACTTTTAGAGAATTGAACCTATAGTGAAAAGATTAAAGTTCAACATACGCATAGAGCAATTTATATATATATATATATATATAAATATTTGTTATTGTTTATTATCTATGTACGTATACGTTTCGTCCTTTTTAATCTGGACTCATCA
>OY744551.1:54168142-54195642 GCA_963556195.1 Sepiola atlantica | reverse complement strand
AAAATAATAAAATAAAAACATGGTTATTGTAATATAATATGAACTTGACTTATATATATATATATATATATATATATATATATATATATACATATATATATATATATATATATATATATATATATATATATATATATATATATATATGCTAACATTGTTAAAAATAACAGAATTCGTCTGTTTAATTATATATTTTTTTATTTTTTCAATTTTTCTGATGGTCGTTTTGTATTAATATCAAAAAGATTAAAAAATATTTAATAGGTTTCACAGGTTTCACAAACGTTTTGGATTCTTTCGTCGAATCAACCTCACGTGTCAAAAGCAAATGAACAAAAAAGCTGGAGGAAGAAGATAATTTTTAAAAAGACGACGGAGAAACGCGCAGAGAACGTTTTCCGCATTGTTCCAGGAAGTCGTTGACGATTTTAAATTCAGCAACGCTGGATTGCATCACACAACAAAATCGCATTACGTTAAGCATTTTAAAATGAATAACATCACGTATGAAACCAGTGGTAACATTTTAAAATGCTTAGCGTAATGCGATTTTTTTTTAACCCAGTGCAACGCGTGCTCTAGGTCTGCAGATGCAACAAATTGTTTAAAATTAGGGGTGGGACGTAATGGGTGAAAATAAGGGGTGGGACGTAATGGGTGAAAATAAGGGGTGGGACGTAATGGGTGAAAATTAGGGGTGGGACGTAATGGGTGAAAATAAGGGGTGGGACGTAATGGGTGAAAATAAGGGGTGGGACGTAATGGGTGAAAATAAGGGGTGGGACGTAATGGGTGAAAATTAGGGGTGGGACGTAATGGGTGAAAATTAGGGGTGGGACGTAATGGGTGAAAATTAGGGGTGGGACGTAATGGGTGAAAATTTCAGATTCATGCGAGTAGTATTTTTTGTGTTCATTTATACATAAATAACACTAAACAATCAAACATTTTGAAAATTTTGCAAATTTCAGAAGGTGCAGGCCACTAGTTTTTGACTATTTTACATTCATGAAAATCTTTTCACAGCCTGAAAATGGTCCTAAATTAAAGTACTATATCAGATTTAACCATCTATATCCATTCATAGCTTTTGAGGATGTTTTAGGACCTGCAATGTCGCATGAAACCATTTTTTCACCGAAAAATGATGGATTTTGAGTCCCGTGGAGCCCTAACGGCTATTTTTGGCCTACACCTTCCGAATTTTTCAAAATTTTTAAAATGTTTGATTGTTTAGTGTTATTTATGTATAAATGAACACAAAAAATACTACTCGCATGAATCTGAAATTTTCACCCATTACGTCCCACCCCTAATTATATGCATGTGGTTATTTTCCTATACTCCGAGAAGGTACAGGGGGAAAAACGACTCTACTTTATATATTAGATGAACTAGAAAATTACCCGTCCCATGATGGGTAAAATTTATTCCCCTGATACAACAGTTTTGCACTAATTCTATGCCCCTCTTACGAAGATTAAAATCGCTATATAATCCTACTTAGCCTTATGTCTAGAATCCTTTTTCTAATTTTGATCCAAATCCATTATATGATTTTGATTCTAGAAAATGTCTAAAATTTAAGGGGTCTTAAGAAGAAATTGAAATTCAGGGAACCTGGCTTAATTGGTCTTCTTCTTCTTCTTCTTCTTCTTCTTTATCTTCTTCTTCTTCTTTATCTTCTTCTTCTTCTTCTTCTTTATCTTCTTCTTTTTGTTTTTCTTCTTCTTCTTCTTCTTCTTCTTCTTCTTTATCTTCCTCTTCTTCTTCTTCTTTATCTTCTTCTTTTTGTTTTTCTTCCTCTTCTTCTTCTTCTTCTTCTTCTTCTTTTCCTTCTTCTTCTTCTTTATCTTCTTCTTCTTTTCCTTCTTCTTCTTCTTTATCTTCTTCTTCTTCTTTTCCTTCTTCTTCTTCTTTATCTTCTTCTTCTTCTTCTTTTCCTTCTTCTTCTTTATCTTCTTCTTCTTCTTCTTCTTCTTCTTTTTCTTCTTCTTCTTTTGATCCAAATCCATTATATGACTTTGATTCTAGAAAATGTTTAAAATTTTCACCCATTACGTCCCACCCCTATTAAAATATATCCACTGGGAGGTGCTTCACCGTCGATCGATTAACGTACACTCAACTTTGATCCAACAATCTTTTCTGATAAGAATAAGAAGAAAAAACATCTAATTACTTAGGTAACGATAAGAAGATACGATGAAAAGGGATTATCCAACCGGATAATCTCTCTTAAGATAATCGGGCAAACATGTACGACACACCACCTGCTAAAACATGTTTTTCAACTTTTCTTTTAATTCTTTTAATTCTTCGGGATACGATCGATCAAGTATCTAATTGTTGTAGACCCATGCTAGGGGTCACAAAGAAATAAACCACAAATAGTGACAGGGTTAAAATATAACAATGTATTTATCATAAAGCAATACAGAACGCCACTAATGTGGTTGGAGATGAACGGGTTCATAACATGCGGTAAAAACATGGTATGAAAGTCGTTATTAAAAGCCTACCCACAATAGGAGTATGTGACACAAGGTCGGAAATTGGGATTTGAAAAGCCAGCGCCCGAGAAGGTGAGCACTCTGGCCATTAAAAATTGCCTGGACAGCCCCGTCGGCATTCCCCGGTAGGGGCGCCTGAAGCGGTAAGCTATAAACTCACTCCTCCCCAAAGAGGGGAGGCAAAGCCTGGAAGGGTGGACCTCCTAGAACTGCACAGGACAGACCCACAGACCGGCGGAATCATGCCCCGAAGGCCAAGACAATACCGGTCTATGGGGTGTAGTATCCATCGGAACAGATACTACACGTGGTATGTAGACTCTCACATGGTATGAAGGTCGTTATTTAACACCTACCCACAATAGGAGTATGTGACACAAGGTCGGAAAGTGGGATTTGAAAAGCCAGCGCCCGAGAAGGTGAGCATTCTGGCCATTAAAAATTGCCTGGACAGCCCCGTCGGCATTCCCCGGTAGGGGCGCACCAGGCAGTAAGCCATAAACCTACTCCTCCCCAAAGAGGGTAGGCAAAGCCTGGGAGGATGGACCTCCTAGAACTGCACAGGACAGACCCACAGACTGGCGGAATCATGCCCGAAGGCCAAGACAATACAGGTCTGTAGGGTGCAGTATCCATCGGAACAGATACTACACGTGGTATGAAAGTCTCTCACATGGTATGAAAGTCTCCACTGAGTCTCTGCAACCAGTGGTATTTATTATACCTGGTTGATACCATTAGTTCTCCAATACGGGTGATTTGTACCCCACAACACTAATTTTAAGATCATAATTGCAGTTGTTCATTTAAACTGTGCAATTTCTAGTAAGGGTTTATTTCTATATTATCTTTTGATTAGCATTACTCCAGACAAGACATGAAGCCACTTGATGTAAGAAGCTAAAACTATACTACTTCAAGGTCAAAAACTAGCCAACGATAAGTGTTAGATGATCAAGTGAATAATTTAAAAATTATAAAAATATTTTTTTTAATTTTTCAAATTTTAGTAAAGATTTTTTTTTTAATTTTTTAATGAAAATTGCCCCAGACAAGACATGACGCCACTTGATCTAAGAAACTAAAAATATACTACTTCAAGGTCAAAAACTAGCCAACGATAAGTGTTAGATGATCAAGTGCAAATTTAAAAATTATAAAAGTATTTTTTTTAATTTTTCAATTTTTAGTAAAGATTTTTTTTTTAATTTTTAAATGAAAATTGCCCCAGACAAGACATGACGCCACTTGATGTAAGAAGCTAAAAATATACTACTTCAAGGTCAAAAACTAGCCAACGATAAGTGTTAGATGATCAAGTGTACAATTTAAAAATTATAAAAGTATTTTTTTTAATTTTTCAATTTTTAGTAAAGATTTTTTTTTTAATTTTTAAATGAAAATTGCCCCAGACAAGACATGAAGCCACTTGATGTAAGAAGCTAAAAATATACTACTTCATGGTCAAAAACTAGCCAACGATAAGTGTTAGATGATCAAGTGTACAATTTAAAAATTATAAAAGTATTTTTTTTAATTTTTCAATTTTTAGTAAAGATTTTTTTTTTAATTTTTTAATGAAAATTGCCCCAGACAAGACATGAAGCCACTTGATGTAAGAAGCTAAAAATATACTACTTCATGGTCAAAAACTAGCCAACGATAAGTGTTAGATGATCAAGTGTACAATTTAAAAATTATAAAAGTATTTTTTTTAATTTTTCAATTTTTAGTAAAGATTTTTTTTTTAATTTTTAAATGAAAATTGCCCCAGACAAGACATGAAGCCACTTGATGTAAGAAGCTAAAAATATACTACTTCATGGTCAAAAACTAGCCAACGATAAGTGTTAGATGATCAAGTGTACAATTTAAAAATTATAAAAGTATTTTTTTTAATTTTTCAATTTTTAGTAAAGATTTTTTTTTTAATTTTTAAATGAAAATTGCCCCAGACAAGACATGAAGCCACTTGATGTAAGAAGCTAAAAATATACTACTTCATGGTCAAAAACTAGCCAACGATAAGTGTTAGATGATCAAGTGTACAATTTAAAAATTATAAAAGTATTTTTTTTAATTTTTCAATTTTTAGTAAAGATTTTTTTTTTAATTTTTTAATGAAAATTGCCCCAGACAAGACATGAAGCCACTTGATGTAAGAAGCTAAAAATATACTACTTCATGGTCAAAAACTAGCCAACGATAAGTGTTAGATGATCAAGTGTACAATTTAAAAATTATAAAAGTATTTTTTTTAATTTTTCAATTTTTAGTAAAGATTTTTTTTTTAATTTTTAAATGAAAATTGCCCCAGACAAGACATGAAGCCACTTGATGTAAGAAGCTAAAAATATACTACTTCATGGTCAAAAACTAGCCAACGATAAGTGTTAGATGATCAAGTGTACAATTTAAAAATTATAAAAGTATTTTTTTTAATTTTTCAATTTTTAGTAAAGATTTTTTTTTTAATTTTTAAATGAAAATTGCCCCAGACAAGACATGAAGCCACTTGATGTAAGAAGCTAAAAATATACTACTTCATGGTCAAAAACTAGCCAACGATAAGTGTTAGATGATCAAGTGTACAATTTAAAAATTATAAAAGTATTTTTTTTAATTTTTCAATTTTTAGTAAAGATTTTTTTTTTAATTTTTAAATGAAAATTGCCCCAGACAAGACATGAAGCCACTTGATGTAAGAAGCTAAAAATATACTACTTCATGGTCAAAAACTAGCCAACGATAAGTGTTAGATGATCAAGTGTACAATTTAAAAATTATAAAAGTATTTTTTTTAATTTTTCAATTTTTAGTAAAGATTTTTTTTTTAATTTTTAAATGAAAATTGCCCCAGACAAGACATGAAGCCACTTGATGTAAGAAGCTAAAAATATACTACTTCATGGTCAAAAACTAGCCAACGATAAGTGTTAGATGATCAAGTGTACAATTTAAAAATTATAAAAGTATTTTTTTTAATTTTTCAATTTTTAGTAAAGATTTTTTTTTTAATTTTTAAATGAAAATTGCCCCAGACAAGACATGAAGCCACTTGATGTAAGAAGCTAAAAATATACTACTTCATGGTCAAAAACTAGCCAACGATAAGTGTTAGATGATCAAGTGTACAATTTAAAAATTATAAAAGTATTTTTTTTAATTTTTCAATTTTTAGTAAAGATTTTTTTTTTAATTTTTAAATGAAAATTGCCCCAGACAAGACATGAAGCCACTTGATGTAAGAAGCTAAAAATATACTACTTCATGGTCAAAAACTAGCCAACGATAAGTGTTAGATGATCAAGTGTACAATTTAAAAATTATAAAAGTATTTTTTTTAATTTTTCAATTTTTAGTAAAGATTTTTTTTTTAATTTTTAAATGAAAATTGCCCCAGACAAGACATGAAGCCACTTGATGTAAGAAGCTAAAAATATACTACTTCATGGTCAAAAACTAGCCAACGATAAGTGTTAGATGATCAAGTGTACAATTTAAAAATTATAAAAGTATTTTTTTTAATTTTTCAATTTTTAGTAAAGATTTTTTTTTTAATTTTTAAATGAAAATTGCCCCAGACAAGACATGACGCCACTTGATGTAAGAAGCTAAAAATATACTACTTCAAGGTCAAAAACTAGCCAACGATAAGTGTTGGATGATCAAGTGGACAATTTAAAAATTATAAAAGTATTTTTTTTAATTTTTCAATTTTTAGTAAAGATTTTTTTTTTAATTTTTTAATGAAAATTGCCCCAGACAAGACATGACGCCACTTGATGTAAGAAGCTAAAAATATACTACTTCAAGGTCAAAAACTAGCCAACGATAAGTGTTGGATGATCAAGTGGACAATTTAAAAATTATAAAAGTATTTTTTTTAATTTTTCAATTTTTAGTAAAGATTTTTTTTTTAATTTTTTAATGAAAATTGCCCCAGACAAGACATGACGCCACTTGATGTAAGAAGCTAAAAATATACTACTTCAAGGTCAAAAACTAGCCAACGATAAGTGTTGGATGATCAAGTGGACAATTTAAAAATTATAAAAGTATTTTTTTTAATTTTTCAATTTTTAGTAAAGATTTTTTTTTTAATTTTTTAATGAAAATTGCCCCAGACAAGACATGACGCCACTTGATGTAAGAAGCTAAAAATATACTACTTCAAGGTCAAAAACTAGCCAACGATAAGTGTTGGATGATCAAGTGGACAATTTAAAAATTATAAAAGTATTTTTTTTAATTTTTCAATTTTTAGTAAAGATTTTTTTTTTAATTTTTTAATGAAAATTGCCCCAGACAAGACATGGCGCCACTTGATGTAAGAAGCTAAAAATATACTACTTCAAGGTCAAAAACTAGCCAACGATAAGTGTTGGATGATCAAGTGGACAATTTAAAAATTATAAAAGTATTTTTTTTAATTTTTCAATTTTTAGTAAAGATTTTTTTTTTAATTTTTTAATGAAAATTGCCCCAGACAAGACATGACGCCACTTGATGTAAGAAGCTAAAAATATACTACTTCAAGGTCAAAAACTAGCCAACGATAAGTGTTGGATGATCAAGTGTACAATTTAAAAATTATAAAAGTATTTTTTTTAATTTTTCAATTTTTAGTAAAGATTTTTTTTTAAATTTTTTAATGAAAATTGCCCCAGACAAGACATGACGCCACTTGATGTAAGAAGCTAAAAATATACTACTTCAAGGTCAAAAACTAGCCAACGATAAGTGTTGGATGATCAAGTGGACAATTTAAAAATTATAAAAGTATTTTTTTTAATTTTTCAATTTTTAGTAAAGATTTTTTTTTTAATTTTTTAATGAAAATTGCCCCAGACAAGACATGACGCCACTTGATGTAAGAAGCTAAAAATATACTACTTCAAGGTCAAAAACTAGCCAACGATAAGTGTTGGATGATCAAGTGGACAATTTAAAAATTATAAAAGTATTTTTTTTAATTTTTCAATTTTTAGTAAAGATTTTTTTTTTAATTTTTTAATGAAAATTGCCCCAGACAAGACATGACGCCACTTGATGTAAGAAGCTAAAAATATACTACTTCAAGGTCAAAAACTAGCCAACGATAAGTGTTAGATGATCAAGTGTACAATTTAAAAATTATAAAAGTATTTTTTTTAATTTTTCAATTTTTAGTAAAGATTTTTTTTTAAATTTTTTAATGAAAATTGCCCCAGACAAGACATGACGCCACTTGATGTAAGAAGCTAAAAATATACTACTTCAAGGTCAAAAACTAGCCAACGATAAGTGTTAGATGATCAAGTGTACAATTTAAAAATTATAAAAGTATTTTTTTTGATTTTTCAATTTTTAGTAAAGATTTTTTTTTTAATTTTTTAATGAAAATTGCCCCAGACAAGACATGACGCCACTTGATGTAAGAAGCTAAAAATATACTACTTCAAGGTCAAAAACTAGCCAACGATAAGTGTTGGATGATCAAGTGGACAATTTAAAAATTATAAAAGTATTTTTTTTAATTTTTCAATTTTTAGTAAAGATTTTTTTTTTAATTTTTTAATGAAAATTGCCCCAGACAAGACATGACGCCACTTGATGTAAGAAGCTAAAAATATACTACTTCAAGGTCAAAAACTAGCCAACGATAAGTGTTAGATGATCAAGTGTACAATTTAAAAATTATAAAAGTATTTTTTTTAATTTTTCAATTTTTAGTAAAGATTTTTTTTTTAATTTTTTAATGAAAATTGCCCCAGACAAGACATGACGCCACTTGATGTAAGAAGCTAAAAATATACTACTTCAAGGTCAAAAACTAGCCAACGATAAGTGTTGGATGATCAAGTGGACAATTTAAAAATTATAAAAGTATTTTTTTTAATTTTTCAATTTTTAGTAAAGATTTTTTTTTTAATTTTTTAATGAAAATTGCCCCAGACAAGACATGACGCCACTTGATGTAAGAAGCTAAAAATATACTACTTCAAGGTCAAAAACTAGCCAACGATAAGTGTTGGATGATCAAGTGGACAATTTAAAAATTATAAAAGTATTTTTTTTAATTTTTCAATTTTTAGTAAAGATTTTTTTTTTAATTTTTTAATGAAAATTGCCCCAGACAAGACATGACGCCACTTGATGTAAGAAGCTAAAAATATACTACTTCAAGGTCAAAAACTAGCCAACGATAAGTGTTAGATGATCAAGTGTACAATTTAAAAATTATAAAAGTATTTTTTTTAATTTTTCAATTTTTAGTAAAGATTTTTTTTTTAATTTTTTAATGAAAATTGCCCCAGACAAGACATGACGCCACTTGATGTAAGAAGCTAAAAATATACTACTTCATGGTCAAAAACTAGCCAACGATAAGTGTTAGATGATCAAGTGTACAATTTAAAAATTATAAAAGTATTTTTTTTAATTTTTCAATTTTTAGTAAAGATTTTTTTTTTAATTTTTTAATGAAAATTGCCCCAGACAAGACATGACGCCACTTGATGTAAGAAGCTAAAAATATACTACTTCAAGGTCAAAAACTAGCCAACGATAAGTGTTGGATGATCAAGTGGACAATTTAAAAATTATAAAAGTATTTTTTTTAATTTTTCAATTTTTAGTAAAGATTTTTTTTTTAATTTTTTAATGAAAATTGCCCCAGACAAGACATGACGCCACTTGATGTAAGAAGCTAAAAATATACTACTTCAAGGTCAAAAACTAGCCAACGATAAGTGTTGGATGATCAAGTGGACAATTTAAAAATTATAAAAGTATTTTTTTTAATTTTTCAATTTTTAGTAAAGATTTTTTTTTTAATTTTTTAATGAAAATTGCCCCAGACAAGACATGACGCCACTTGATGTAAGAAGCTAAAAATATACTACTTCAAGGTCAAAAACTAGCCAACGATAAGTGTTAGATGATCAAGTGTACAATTTAAAAATTATAAAAGTATTTTTTTTAATTTTTCAATTTTTAGTAAAGATTTTTTTTTTAATTTTTTAATGAAAATTGCCCCAGACAAGACATGACGCCACTTGATGTAAGAAGCTAAAAATATACTACTTCAAGGTCAAAAACTAGCCAACGATAAGTGTTAGATGATCAAGTGTACAATTTAAAAATTATAAAAGTATTTTTTTTAATTTTTCAATTTTTAGTAAAGATTTTTTTTTTAATTTTTTAATGAAAATTGCCCCAGACAAGACATGACGCCACTTGATGTAAGAAGCTAAAATATACTACTTCAAGGTCAAAAACTAGCCAACGATAAGTGTTGGATGATCAAGTGGACAATTTAAAAATTATAAAAGTATTTTTTTTAATTTTTCAATTTTTAGTAAAGATTTTTTTTTTAATTTTTTAATGAAAATTGCCCCAGACAAGACATGACGCCACTTGATGTAAGAAGCTAAAAATATACTACTTCAAGGTCAAAAACTAGCCAACGATAAGTGTTGGATGATCAAGTGGACAATTTAAAAATTATAAAAGTATTTTTTTTAATTTTTCAATTTTTAGTAAAGATTTTTTTTTAAATTTTTTAATGAAAATTGCCCCAGACAAGACATGACGCCACTTGATGTAAGAAGCTAAAAATATACTACTTCAAGGTCAAAAACTAGCCAACGATAAGTGTTGGATGATCAAGTGGACAATTTAAAAATTATAAAAGTATTTTTTTTAATTTTTCAATTTTTAGTAAAGATTTTTTTTTTAATTTTTTAATGAAAATTGCCCCAGACAAGACATGGCGCCACTTGATGTAAGAAGCTAAAAATATACTACTTCAAGGTCAAAAACTAGCCAACGATAAGTGTTGGATGATCAAGTGGACAATTTAAAAATTATAAAAGTATTTTTTTTAATTTTTCAATTTTTAGTAAAGATTTTTTTTTTAATTTTTTAATGAAAATTGCCCCAGACAAGACATGACGCCACTTGATGTAAGAAGCTAAAAATATACTACTTCAAGGTCAAAAACTAGCCAACGATAAGTGTTAGATGATCAAGTGTACAATTTAAAAATTATAAAAGTATTTTTTTTAATTTTTCAATTTTTAGTAAAGATTTTTTTTTTAATTTTTTAATGAAAATTGCCCCAGACAAGACATGACGCCACTTGATGTAAGAAGCTAAAAATATACTACTTCAAGGTCAAAAACTAGCCAACGATAAGTGTTGGATGATCAAGTGTACAATTTAAAAATTATAAAAGTATTTTTTTTAATTTTTCAATTTTTAGTAAAGATTTTTTTTTTAATTTTTTAATGAAAATTGCCCCAGACAAGACATGACGCCACTTGATGTAAGAAGCTAAAAATATACTACTTCAAGGTCAAAAACTAGCCAACGATAAGTGTTAGATGATCAAGTGTACAATTTAAAAATTATGAAAGTATTTTTTTTAATTTTTCAATTTTTAGTAAAGATTTTTTTTTTAATTTTTTAATGAAAATTGCCCCAGACAAGACATGACGCCACTTGATGTAAGAAGCTAAAAATATACTACTTCAAGGTCAAAAACTAGCCAACGATAAGTGTTAGATGATCAAGTGTACAATTTAAAAATTATAAAAGTATTTTTTTTAATTTTTCAATTTTTAGTAAAGATTTTTTTTTTAATTTTTTAATGAAAATTGCCCCAGACAAGACATGACGCCACTTGATGTAAGAAGCTAAAAATATACTACTTCATGGTCAAAAACTAGCCAACGATAAGTGTTAGATGATCAAGTGTACAATTTAAAAATTATAAAAGTATTTTTTTTAATTTTTCAATTTTTAGTAAAGATTTTTTTTTTAATTTTTTAATGAAAATTGCCCCAGACAAGACATGACGCCACTTGATGTAAGAAGCTAAAAATATACTACTTCAAGGTCAAAAACTAGCCAACGATAAGTGTTGGATGATCAAGTGGACAATTTAAAAATTATAAAAGTATTTTTTTTAATTTTTCAATTTTTAGTAAAGATTTTTTTTTTAATTTTTTAATGAAAATTGCCCCAGACAAGACATGACGCCACTTGATGTAAGAAGCTAAAAATATACTACTTCAAGGTCAAAAACTAGCCAACGATAAGTGTTGGATGATCAAGTGGACAATTTAAAAATTATAAAAGTATTTTTTTTAATTTTTCAATTTTTAGTAAAGATTTTTTTTTAAATTTTTTAATGAAAATTGCCCCAGACAAGACATGACGCCACTTGATGTAAGAAGCTAAAAATATACTACTTCAAGGTCAAAAACTAGCCAACGATAAGTGTTGGATGATCAAGTGGACAATTTAAAAATTATAAAAGTATTTTTTTTAATTTTTCAATTTTTAGTAAAGATTTTTTTTTTAATTTTTTAATGAAAATTGCCCCAGACAAGACATGACGCCACTTGATGTAAGAAGCTAAAAATATACTACTTCAAGGTCAAAAACTAGCCAACGATAAGTGTTGGATGATCAAGTGGACAATTTAAAAATTATAAAAGTATTTTTTTTAATTTTTCAATTTTTAGTAAAGATTTTTTTTTAAATTTTTTAATGAAAATTGCCCCAGACAAGACATGACGCCACTTGATGTAAGAAGCTAAAAATATACTACTTCAAGGTCAAAAACTAGCCAACGATAAGTGTTGGATGATCAAGTGGACAATTTAAAAATTATAAAAGTATTTTTTTTAATTTTTCAATTTTTAGTAAAGATTTTTTTTTTAATTTTTTAATGAAAATTGCCCCAGACAAGACATGACGCCACTTGATGTAAGAAGCTAAAAATATACTACTTCAAGGTCAAAAACTAGCCAACGATAAGTGTTGGATGATCAAGTGGACAATTTAAAAATTATAAAAGTATTTTTTTTAATTTTTCAATTTTTAGTAAAGATTTTTTTTTTAAATTTTTTAATGAAAATTGCCCCAGACAAGACATGACGCCACTTGATGTAAGAAGCTAAAAATATACTACTTCAAGGTCAAAAACTAGCCAACGATAAGTGTTGGATGATCAAGTGGACAATTTAAAAATTATAAAAGTATTTTTTTTAATTTTTCAATTTTTAGTAAAGATTTTTTTTTAAATTTTTTAATGAAAATTGCCCCAGACAAGACATGACGCCACTTGATGTAAGAAGCTAAAAATATACTACTTCAAGGTCAAAAACTAGCCAACGATAAGTGTTGGATGATCAAGTGGACAATTTAAAAATTATAAAAGTATTTTTTTTAATTTTTCAATTTTTAGTAAAGATTTTTTTTTTAATTTTTTAATGAAAATTGCCCCAGACAAGACATGACGCCACTTGATGTAAGAAGCTAAAAATATACTACTTCAAGGTCAAAAACTAGCCAACGATAAGTGTTGGATGATCAAGTGGACAATTTAAAAATTATAAAAGTATTTTTTTTAATTTTTCAATTTTTAGTAAAGATTTTTTTTTTAATTTTTTAATGAAAATTGCCCCAGACAAGACATGACGCCACTTGATGTAAGAAGCTAAAAATATACTACTTCAAGGTCAAAAACTAGCCAACGATAAGTGTTGGATGATCAAGTGGACAATTTAAAAATTATAAAAGTATTTTTTTTAATTTTTCAATTTTTAGTAAAGATTTTTGTTTTAATTTTTTAATGAAAATTGCCCCAGACAAGACATGACGCCACTTGATGTAAGAAGCTAAAAATATACTACTTCAAGGTCAAAAACTAGCCAACGATAAGTGTTGGATGATCAAGTGGACAATTTAAAAATTATAAAAGTATTTTTTTTAATTTTTCAATTTTTAGTAAAGATTTTTTTTTTAATTTTTTAATGAAAATTGCCCCAGACAAGACATGACGCCACTTGATGTAAGAAGCTAAAAATATACTACTTCAAGGTCAAAAACTAGCCAACGATAAGTGTTGGATGATCAAGTGGACAATTTAAAAATTATAAAAGTATTTTTTTTAATTTTTCAATTTTTAGTAAAGATTTTTTTTAAAATTTTTTAATGAAAATTGCTCCAGACAAGACATGACGCCACTTGATGTAAGAAGCTAAAAATATACTACTTCAAGGTCAAAAACTAGCCAACGATAAGTGTTGGATGATCAAGTGGACAATTTAAAAATTATAAAAGTATTTTTTTTAATTTTTCAATTTTTAGTAAAGATTTTTTTTTTAATTTTTTAATGAAAATTGCCCCAGACAAGACATGACGCCACTTGATGTAAGAAGCTAAAAATATACTACTTCAAGGTCAAAAACTAGCCAACGATAAGTGTTCGATGATCAAGTGGACAATTTAAAAATTATAAAAGTATTTTTTTTAATTTTTCAATTTTTAGTAAAGATTTTTTTTTTAATTTTTTAATGAAAATTGCCCCAGACAAGACATGACGCCACTTGATGTAAGAAGCTAAAAATATACTACTTCAAGGTCAAAAACTAGCCAACGATAAGTGTTGGATGATCAAGTGGACAATTTAAAAATTATAAAAGTATTTTTTTTAATTTTTAAATTTTTAGTAAAGATTTTTTTTTTAATTTTTTAATGAAAATTGCCCCAGACAAGACATGACGCCACTTGATGTAAGAAGCTAAAAATATACTACTTCAAGGTCAAAAACTAGCCAACGATAAGTGTTGGATGATCAAGTGGACAATTTAAAAATTATAAAAGTATTTTTTTTAATTTTTCAATTTTTAGTAAAGATTTTTTTTTTAATTTTTTAATGAAAATTGCCCCAGACAAGACATGACGCCACTTGATGTAAGAAGCTAAAAATATACTACTTCAAGGTCAAAAACTAGCCAACGATAAGTGTTGGATGATCAAGTGGACAATTTAAAAATTATAAAAGTATTTTTTTTAATTTTTCAATTTTTAGTAAAGATTTTTTTTTTAATTTTTTAATGAAAATTGCCCCAGACAAGACATGACGCCACTTGATGTAAGAAGCTAAAAATATACTACTTCAAGGTCAAAAACTAGCCAACGATAAGTGTTGGATGATCAAGTGGACAATTTAAAAATTATATAAGTATTTTTTTTAATTTTTCAATTTTTAGTAAAGATTTTTTTTTTAATTTTTTAATGAAAATTGCCCCAGACAAGACATGACGCCACTTGATGTAAGAAGCTAAAAATATACTACTTCAAGGTCAAAAACTAGCCAACGATAAGTGTTGGATGATCAAGTGGACAATTTAAAAATTATAAAAGTATTTTTTTTAATTTTTCAATTTTTAGTAAAGATTTTTTTTTTAATTTTTTAATGAAAATTGCCCCAGACAAGACATGACGCCACTTGATGTAAGAAGCTAAAAATATACTACTTCAAGGTCAAAAACTAGCCAACGATAAGTGTTGGATGATCAAGTGGACAATTTAAAAATTATAAAAGTATTTTTTTTAATTTTTCAATTTTTAGTAAAGATTTTTTTTTTAATTTTTAAAAATAAAAATCCTACCAGACGGGGCATGAAGCCACTTGATGTAAGGCGCTAAAATAAAATACTACTTAAAGGTCATATACCAGCCAACTAAAAGTATAAGCAGGATAGATTCTGACCCAGGAACAGCGGTTCTTCCCCCTTTGTCAGAAACATCGTTCATTGTATGTGAGGAATAAAGGGCAAAATAACGGAAGTGAAAGGTACGACGCTTACGAAAGTAAACCCAAGTTAGTAACGTTCTACTCTCTTGTCGATTCTATTCTAAATTCCCGATTCCGATACAATTACTTTATAGTCTCTCTAGGTTTAACGTAAAATTTCATCTACTCGATAAAAAAATTATTTGCAGACGATTGTGATGTCCCCATTATAAAAATATCTTACATAATTTAATTTTGATTTATATATATACAGGGTGGGCCAAAATAAGGGTCCTATCTTTAAATTTGAATAACTTGAATTTGAATAACTTCCACAAAATAAAAGTTAAACTCACCAAACTTTATGTGTGTGTAGACTGACCCTTCCGAGATTGTTTGAAATAAACAAAACAAATTTTAGCCGAAAAACACTTCTTAAAACTTACAAAAAGTAAAGTATTTTTTTTTACACTGTTTTGAGTTTTTTAAGCAAAAATAATGTTTTCTAAATGAGGGTACGTTCCTTAGGGCTAATACGGCTCATGCTTGCTTCGGAAGGGGTCCTTTACTTATTCTAAAAAAAAAATTTTTTTTAAATCAATAAATAAAAAAGTTATGAATTTTTAAAAATAGGACCCTTATTTTTGCCCACCCTGTATATATATATATCTATCTATCCATCTATCTATCTATCTATCTATATATATATATATATATATATATATATATATATATATATATATATATATATATATATAAAAAGATAAATGAAGGAAAAGCGATAAAGATGGACGGATGACAAATCTATTTCATCTTCGATTGGATTGTTCAATGCAAGGTGTACTCGATAAAAACATTTTTATTTTCTTCCCTTAAGCCAGGCTTTTCAAAGATTAAAATGGATAAGTTGGCAGTGGAAAAGCAAAAATTCCCATCTACAATTGAACTAAACACCTTTTTATTGGATGTATTTAATTTTGAACATTTCTAACGCTGTTTCCACGAAACCCCTTTTCCATCTTTAAAACTTTCCTTCACCGGACATTTTATCAACGGACATTTACCAACTGGACAGACTCCATATTTTGTAATTTTTTTACACGCACACTCCTACTTTCCATCACTTCATATATTTTTCAAATTTTGAATTTTGGCTATTCCACTGCAAACTTATCCATCTATATAATTAGTCTTTAAGAAATTACAATTGAGCACTCTCGGGGATGTTAAAAATAAACTGTCAAAAAACTCTAATGCATAGTTCCGATTACGTTCGTCGAACACTCTCGACTAGTCTTCTATCTGTGCCCGCTTCTAGGTACATATATATCTTAATTTCCCTTAATTACGTGACAGTTTCCATTGGCCGAGTGGATATAGCGACTGCTTGCAGATTCTAGGCACTGATGAGAGCAATAAGCTTGAAACGCTAGCGTCTGTACGTATTAATAATTTAATATTTATATATATATATATATATATATATATATATATATATATATATATATATATATATATATATATATATATATACAGATAGATAGAGAGAGAGAAAGAAAGAAATGGACAAAGGGGATAATCGAAATTTTACGATTTAATCCCAAAAAGAAATTCTGAAAGTTACAAAAAGTTGACAAAAAATGTAATCTCTATTTATATAAAGTTATATATATATATATATATATATATATATATATATATATATATATATATATATATATATATATGTTTCTATGTACTCTTAAACTACTGTATCGATTATTTTGGATTTTAGAAATCACCTGCTAAGTGTAAGTGGTCGAAATGTGGGTTATATTTTGTGTTGACTTATTTCATGCAACGCCACACATAAAGACTAGATTCGATATTACACTACGATAAATTAGAGGTACGTCTTTATTACAAACTTTTATGGGACGTCTTGTGAAAAAAAGAACAAAGCCATGTTAGATATGTTCATTTGTTGCCCTTAAAAGGGAGATAAGGCGCGACGTATCCCCCGAGGCTGAACCACCGATTGTAGAATTGTGTGTAGGCTGCGTCAGTCGAAGTGTCCTGAGATGATACTGGTTACTATGAAAACAGTTTTCTTCTGTATTCGTAGACCACCGTTTGTTAGTCGGAGCTAGGTTATATACTCGTTTCTGCCACGGATTATCTATTAAGGCGGAACGATCATCACCCAGAAGCCGATGAGCACCGGTGCAGGAACTCCTTGAATTTGCACACGCTTGCATTCGCAGTAGAGTCTCTGCAGAAGACTATGTGCACTTCTAGAACCAAACACAGTTGTAAGCGATTTTATTTAGACAAAAGTAAACAAACATTTACAAACAAATATTTTAAAGAAAAAACAATGCACATAACATTTTTTACATTTGTCTCATGCATGAAGTCCGAATCGTTATGCATGCGAGGACGTTGGACATAAAGCTTGTCATATATTGACTTTACCCTACGCTAGAAACTCTCACGAAAATACCTCATTCGCTTTATGGGTTGGACCTACTTAGATGATCCCCGATTAGTAAGCGGTTGGCCAAACTTTTGCTGTTTCACAGACAAAACCAACAGAGCAGCAGGAAGTTTCAGGAGACTCAGCCAGCCATCTGAGACGGTTTGAAGCCACACATGAAATATTAAGAGTATGCATGAGGACCAGGCGTAACCACTCAACCTTATACTCTTAGGATGCAGCTGTTGAGTCCTGTAAGGTGCTACCACTAGAGATGATTGTATACACGAGGGGAGTGACCGTTCACTGCTCATCTGTGCAGATATTATATTGACGTAAGTTTAGAATAAGAATACGACGCAAAAACACAAAGAAGGAGAACTGCTAAATAAAAACTAAAAAAGCATAAACTACCGGAAGAAGTTCATTGGTTATATTGTTTAAAGCGCTTGTGAGGCCTCATATTGAATACGCTAATCAAGTGTGGGCACCATATAAAAAGAAACACATTGAAATGATAGAAAATATACAAAGGCGAACTACTAAATTTGTTCCAGGACTGTACGATCAGAGTTATGAAGAAAGGTTGAAAGCTCTGAAATTGCCAAGTTTGGCCTATAGAAGAATACGTGGGGACATGATTGAGTGCTATGAATTGATCTCTGGAAAATATGATTTCAATGCAGATAAACTATTGACTAGAAAAAATACAAGAGTGGGAAACAGGGGACACAGTCAGATTCTTTACAAGAAACAGGCACGTTTAAACCTGAAAAAATATTCATTCAGCCATCGCTGTGTTGATTTGTGGAATAGATTGCCATCAAGTGTAATTGAAGCCGAAACTGTAAAGATATTTGAGAAGCGGTTGGATAAGTTTTGGATTGATCAATGAATCAAATTCAACTATAAGGCTGCTGTCGTCACTGGACGCATACAAAGATGAAGACAAGGAGCTGGTGCCATAGGACGACTCATGTCCTTCTACCAGAATTCATCTATGTTTCTATGTTTCTATGTTTCTATGGAAGAAAAATAAAAGAAAGTAAACCAAAAAACATGAGAAAAACACGTGGTGGCCGTTCAATGCTCATCTGTGCAGATATTATATTGACATAAGTTTAGAATAAGAATACGACGCAAAAAAACTAAGAAAAACTGCTAAATAAAAAATTAAAAAGCATAAACTACCAGAAGAAAATATAAAAGAAAGCAAACAAAAAAAAAACATGAGAAAAACACGTAGTGACCGTTCAATGCTCATCTGTGCAGATATCATATTGACATAAGTTTAGAATAAGAATACGACGCAAAAAAAACTAAGAAGAAAAACTGTTAAATAAAAAATTAGAGAGCATAAACTACCGGAAGAAAAACAAAAGAAAGTAAACCAAAAAACATGAGAAAAACACGTTTAATAAAGAACAGGTAAATAAACAATACAACTAATCGTAAGATTAAGACGGATTATCCAGTTGGTTAATCCTTTTGATCGATGTTATTCTTTTGATTACGTACTTAGCCGATTTCTTATTCGTGTCAAAAATGGGATAATCGAAATCTTAAGAATTAAACGAAAAACGAAAGGAAAATGCGCAACAAACAAACAAACTTACGAATTGTAATTACATTATATAACATACATATACAAAGAGGATTAAGCGTTTCAGGACGGGTAACATTAATTTCCGACAGTTTTGCACCACTTTTATCTAGAATCCGTATTCATATTTTGATCAAAATCTATTACATGATTCTGTCTCTGGAAAATGTCTAAAACTGTCAACTTAAGTTTTAGAAAAAATAGAAATTCGGTGATTCTTGCTTAATTAATGTCTAATGACTACGGATGAAATTTAATGCAAATCTGAAATATTTGAATTTTCAAATTGAAGGTTCTGCTCTACTATAATCTTTGAAATATATTTGAAACTCAAATGTGGGGAATAGTTATAATTTATACCTTTTGGTAAAATCACACAAAGACTGGAGGTATCTGAATTTCACGAAAGGCTCACGCCTCCTTTAAAACATCTTTGAAAAAAAAAAAACTAAGTTAAACTAAATATAGCCCACATTACGACGCCTTACACCAAGCAACGTTGTTCCTATTATGCTCCCTAAATAGGAACTGAACCTTTGGGAATGTTTATTAATTGATGTCTGGTACCTATTGCTAGTATTTCACAAAGCTCGGAGGTATCTGGAGTTTACTGTAGGGCTTCCACCCCTTGTTATACCTCATTTGCATGAAATAAATCAAACAAAATATAACCCACATTTCGACCACTTACTCTTAGCAGGCGATTTCTAAAATCCATAATAATCGATTGATTAGTTTAAGAGTACATAGAAATATATAAACATATACACGTACATAACTTTATATAAATAGAGATTACGTTTTTTGTCACCCTTTTGTAACTTTCAGAATTAATTTTTGCGGTTAAATATTAAGATTTCGATTATACCATTTGTGTTTCGCTCTCTCTCTCTCTCTCTCTCCCTCTCTCTCTCTCTCTCTCTCGCTCTCTCTGTATATATATATATATATATATATATATATATATATATATATATATATATATATATACTACGTCAATGAAAATTAATAAGACCTGCAAATGGAAGCAAATCGGTATTTTCAGTTGTTCAAAACAAGGAGCTGTTTAGTTAATAAAAATATTTATTTTTCATCTCTCTCTTTCCTTAAACCAGGCTTTTCAAAGATTAAAATTTTGGATTTCGTTATTGGTGGTTCCCCTGCCCGTTTGAACTTTTAAAAATCCTTTTTCAAATTTGGAACTTTGACAGTCCTATCCTGTCAACTTATCAATCATAATTTTTCCTCTGATGATAAGATGTTAATCTTTGAAAAGCCTGGTTTAAGGAAAGAGAGAGATGAAAAATAAATATTTTTATTAACTAAACAGCTTCTTGTTTTGAACAACTGAAAATACCGATTTGCTTCCATTTGCAGCTCTTATTAATTTTCATTGACGTACTATATTTTTGCTCTATCCAGTATATTGAGCTTTCCTTATTTCACAATAGGTCCAACTCTCTAAAAGTTTACCTTTTAGTTATAATTTACATATATATATATATATATATATATATATATATATATATATATATATATATATATATGTATATACATAGCCGCACTGATGAGCTGTGAAATAGCGAAACAGTCTGTATGTGGATGACTATATAAAGCTCCCCCCGGGTAGAGCTTATTTTGTAAGAGTATCGCCAACTGCCATTTAGCTTTAAGGCAATGCTCATTAGGTAAAACTAATTCGAGCTCCCGGCATTTGCAATGTTTACATTGAGATATTTCTTACATTCAGTCAATGTCGCATGATAACGTAGGGGTTAGCAACGCCGACTGTCAGCTCGACGGTTGCGTTTCGATCCTGGCTTGAGGTACTAACTGGTCTAGCCGCACTGATGAGCTGTGAAACAGCGAAACAGTCTGTATGTGGATGAGTAAATATATATATATATATACATATATATATATGTATATATATATATATATATATATATAAAGTATCAAACTAAAAGTATACTTTTACAGAATTGAACCTATAGTGAAACAGTTTAAGCTCAATATACGAGATAGAGCAATTATAAAGATAAATGAAAGAAGAGGGATAAACATGTACGAATGACAAATCTATTTAAACTTCGATTGCTCAATGCAATATGTGCTCGGTAAAAACATGTTTATTATTCTTTCCTTAAGCCAAGTCTTTTCAAAGATTAACATTTTATCATCATATGAATTACATAGATCGATGAGTTCGCAGTGGAAAAGCTAAAATTCCCATCTACGATTGAATTAAACACCCTTTTATTGGGTTTACTTCATTTTGAACATTTCTAACGCTGTCTCCACGAAACCCCTTTTCCATCTTTAAAACTTTCCTTCACCGGACATTTTATCAACCGACATTTACCAACTGGACAGACGCCATATTTTGTAAACTTTTTTTTTACACGCACACTCTGTCTTTTGATCACTTAAATTTTATTTTTACACGCACACTCTGTCTTTTGATCACTTAATTTTTTTTTTACACGCACACTCTGTCTTTTGATTACTTAAATTTTTTTTTTACACGCACACTCTGTCTTTTGATCACTTAAACTTTTTTTTACACGCACACTCTGTCTTTTGATCACTTAATTTTTTTTTTACACGCACACTCTGTCTTTTGATCACTTAAACTTTTTTTTTACACGCACACTCTGTCTTTTGATCACTTAAACTTGTTTTTACACGCACACTCTGTCTTTTGATCACTTAAACTTTTTTTTACACGCACACTCTGTCTTTTGATCACTTAAACTTTTTTTTTACACGCACACTCTGTCTTTTGATCACTTAAACTTTTTTTTTACACGCACACTCTGTCTTTTGATCACTTAAACTTTTTTTTACACGCAAACTCTGTCTTTTGATCACTTAAACTTTTTTTTTACACGCACACTCTGTCTTTTGATCACTTAAACTTTTTTTTACACGCACACTCTGTCTTTTGATCACTTAAACTTTTTTTTACACGCAAACTCTGTCTTTTGATCACTTAAATTTTTTTTTTACACGCAAACTCTGTCTTTTGATCACTTAAACTTTTTTTTTACACGCACACTCTGTCTTTTGATCACTTAAACTTTTTTTTTACACGCACACTCTGTCTTTTGATCACTTAACCTTTTTTTTACACGCACACTCTGTCTTTTGATCACTTAAACTTTTTTTTACACGCAAACTCTGTCTTTTGATCACTTAAATTTTTTTTCAAATTTTGAATTTTGGCTATTTTACCGCCAATTTATCGATCTATAGAATTTATTTTTGGGATTAATTCTTAAAATATCGATCATTACGTTCATGACACATTTAGTTTAAATTTTCTAGGTCTAAGGCGTCGTAATGTGGGCTATATCTAGTTTAACCTAGTTTTATGCAAATATGTTTTAAAGGAGGCGCAAGCCTTTCGTGAAATTCAGATCCCTCCAGTTTTTGTGAGATTTTATCAAAAGGTATAAAATCAATAGCTATTCCCTAAATTTGAGTTTCAAATATATTTAAAGAGCATAATAGAGCAGAACCTGTAATTTGAAAATTCAAATATTTCAGATTTGCATTAAATTTCATACGTCGTCATTAGACACCAAGTAAGCAAGATTCGCTGAATTTCAATTTCTTCCAAAGTTTAAGTTTTAAATTTTAGACATTTTCCAGAGACAGAATCATGTAATAGATTTTGATCAAAATATGAATACGGATTCTAGATAAAAGTGGCGCAAAACTGTCGGAAATTAATGTTACCCGTCCTGAAACGCTTAAGTCTCTTTGTATATGTATGTTATATAATGTAATTTCAATTCGTACGTTTGTTTGTTTGTTACGCATTTTCCTTTCGTTTTTCGTTTAATTCTTAAGATTTCGATAATCACATTTTTGACACGGATAAGAAATCGGCTAAGTACGTAAGTAATCAAAAGAATAACATCGATCAAAAGGATTAACCAACTGGATAATCCGTCTTAATCTTAATATTAGTTGTATTGTTTATTTACCTGTTCTTTATTAAACGTGTTTTTCTCATGTTTTTTGGTTTACTTTCTTTTGTATTTTCTTCCGGTAGTTTATGCTTTTTTATTTTTTATTTAGCAGTTTTCCTTCTTAGTCTTTTGCGTCGTATTCTTATTCTAAACTTATGTCAATATGATATCTGCACAGATGAGCATTGAACGGTCACCACGTGTTTTTCTCATGTTTTTTTTTGTTTGCTTTCTTTTATATTTTCTTCCAGTAGTTTATGCTTTTTTATTTTTTATTTAGCAGTTTTTCTTTTTTTTTTGCGTCGTATTCTTATTCTAAACTTATGTCAATATGATATCTGCACAGATGAGCATTTAACAGCCACCACGTGTTTTTCTCATGTTTTTTCTAATGTAATTTCTTTCGATTTTCTGCCGATAATTTATGTTTTGTTCTTTTTCTTTGCTATTTGTCCTTGTTTGTTTTGACCACTATTTCTTATCCTACAATGTTGTCTTTAAAAAAGTCGCCCCGGACAAGGCATGAATCCACTCGATGAAAGAAGGTAAAATATATCACTTTATGGTTAAAAAATAGCCAATTTTAAGTATTATATGGATAGATTCCGACTAAAGAAAACAGCAGTTATTCCTCCTGTGTCAGAAACATTGCTCATGGAATGTGAGGACTACAGGATAACATAATGGAAACGAAAGTCAACCCATGGTCTACTTTCTACTTTCCTCTTACATCGATATAACATATGCACAGACGATCATCACACTCGGATTTAACCGGACCCCTTACCACTGTTAAAGGTACCACATATGTAACCCTAACCCTAACCCTAACCCTAACTCTAACCCTAACCGACAATGTTTGTATAAATAAATACTTTACATATATATATTTATATTAAAGTGTTTTTCACCTACAGACGCCGTAGTTTCGGGTTCTCTTTGTATAGCATACTGGTGACCAGAAGATGAAAAAAGAACATTTATATATATATATATATATATATATGTGTGTGTGTGTGTGTGTGTGTGTGTGTCTGTGTGTGTCTGTGTGTAAAGGAGTAAGGCTATCAACATTTGTAAAAAAGTTTTTTCAACATTTATTTATTATTTTGTTATTTCATAATTTTATAATTTTATGTAACGCGTTTCAAGCAGTGGTTCGCTCTCATCAGATATGTAAATACATTTACATATATAGAGGTTCCATATAAGTTTGTTTCTTTCAAAAATTATTTTCGTGTTTTCTTCGACATTTTTTTTGGGGGGGGGGTCGCGCCTGATTCTTATTCTAAACTTACGGCAATATGGCGTTGATAACGGTTTTAATTAAATGAGATTTCGTTAATTTTAATGTATTTACCGCTGATGATGACATGGTCGTTTGTTGTCTTGTAACCGTGAATGTTTCAGCTCAAAGTGGAATACACTGCGAATAACGTTAGAAAACTTGTGGGCGGAATGAAATTATGGAAATAATTGAGAGGAAACGAAATGCAAGAGAAGCTTTTTTTTTTTCTTAGAATATGACGAAGATAGTAAAGCGTCAGAAAGTTTGTACTCTTGTAGAGAACGCACCATGGTTCCGTGACTTCGCGTCGTCAACGTTCGGGCAGGTCTCGGAAACGCCCGAGAGTTGACGAGGCGAAAACAAGGCGAAGACGCTAAACTGAAAACTGGCAATAAAAAACCATAGCTAAACAACCGTTATTAACTCGATGTTTATTTTATTTATTTATTTAGTTTTGTACAAGAAAACATTATTAATGAAATGTTTTTACATATATAAGACGATGTTTGATATTTTAAGCAAACGTTTCTTTTTTTTTTTTCAATGTTTTTTAAAAATTTATTTCAATGTTTTTTTTTTACATTTTTTGTCGATGTGTTTTTTTCTCTTGTAAACATAAACACCGACACAACTGTTATTAATTCGATGTTTATTTATTTATTTTTGTCAAAGAAAACATTGTTAATGAAATGTTTTTAAATATATAAGACGATGTTGTTTGATATTTTAAGCAAACGTTTCTGTTTATTTTTTTTTTTTCAATGTTTTTAAAAAATTTACTTAAATGTTTTTTTTTTGCATTTTTTGTCGATGTGTTTTTTTTTCTTGTTAAGATAAACACCGACATAACTGTTTCTAAGCAAATTATATTTTTCGTAACGAACGAATTGTTTGAAAGCAAATGTTTTTTTTTTTCAATCTGTTCTCAATGTTTATTTTTTCTATTCATGACAGTTTCTGGGTTCGGGTTTAGTGTTAGGGTTGCATCTGGTCCAAAAGTTTTCTTGTGTACTGGTTCTGTTGCTGGCAGAACTCAATTAGTCCTTCGGGAGATTCAATGAGCTGATAGCGATGATAGAAATTCATTTTTTGTTATTAATTTCATTTTTGTGATTAATTTCTTCCAAACGTTATCGGCTGCTTGCTGTAGCCTGATTGTCTTATACCTGCTGCAACCTGATTGGTTAATAGTTTCGTCAACTTTCGGGCGTTTCCGAGACCTGCCCGAACGTTGACGATGCGAAGTCACGGAAACATGGTGCGTCATCTGTAAGAGTACCAACAAGGTATTTCAGGTGAACTGGCCATGTTTTGACACTGATAATAACTAACGTTCGAACCAAGTCCTGTATTTATTCGAGACTCAATTACCAACTTCGCATCGCTGTTATTACGTATTAGCTGATTTAACCCGCTGACTATTACGTCCCAATTTTATTCACTACTTGAAATCATTGAAACGAAACTAATCCACCAGGAAAGAGAAGACGAAACTAATCGATCAAAAAACTAATTGAGTAGAAACAGATAACAACTAAACAATGAGAAGACAAAAACTAATCGATACAAAACTAATCGATGAGAAAGAAAACTCATCGCTAAAGAAAACGAAGACAAAACTAATCGATAAAAGAAAACAAAGACACAACTAATCGATAAAAGAAAACAAAGACAAAACTAATCGATAAAAGAAAACTAAGACACAACTAATCGATAAAAGAAAACAAAGACAAAACTAATCGTTAAAAGAAAACAAATGCACAACTAATCGATAAAAGAAAACAAAGACAAAACTAATCGATAAAAGAAAACAAAGACAAAACTAATCGATAAAAGAAAACAAAGACAAAACTAATCGATAAAAGAAAACAAAGACAAAACTAATCGATAAGAATGCTAAACAAATCAATAAAAAAAATGAAGATTACACTTTATCACTCTATCGCTTTTCTTTCGTTCTACTTTACTCTTTGTTTTTTCACCTTCTTATTCGTGCCCTCTCCTCTTACACCCTCTACTGCGTATCATGAAGCGTGCCGGACACACATACGTTCACTTGTATTATACAGATGATTTACAAGCACACATCTCGTTGTCAGATGCGGATCAAATACGTGTAGGTTTCTGATTGGTTAATATAATTGAATAACACAAAAACATTTGAAGTGAGATTATTTGTGGATGAATTTCTTTTGGGTTTTGAAATGAGCTAAGTAATCCACATGTCCATCAACCTTTTTAATTCTGTATACGAATGGGGTTAGCTTAATATTACTTAGGGTGATATTTATTTAGAGTTGTTTAGTTCTAATTGACTGACAGGGTTTGACCTCGAGGTCAGCGATGCACCGGTGTTTGGTTACTTTTATTTGATGATATGAAAGGTTTTGAATTGAGATAATCAGTTTATGAAAATATTTATCTCAAGAAATAATCTAAATAATGTAATCTTTTTAATGAATCTTTGTTCTCCTTCCTTTGTCCCCCCCCTCATACCTTTTGACCCTTCACAAAAATGTGATGTGGAATCAGTCATGAGAACGTGTGTGTGTTTTGGGGAGGGTGTAGTTTCAGTACCCTTGGTTTTATATGATGGTGTTCCTTATATGTTTGTTGTTTTATTTCGATTGCAGCTTATATGTGGGTGGGTAGCGTTTCAAGTTTATGGGGCTGATTTCTGTATTCGACGATTTTTTCTAAAAATTGCAATCGTTTTTATCATTGCTGCCCGTTGTATACTACAGTCTTCCCTTTGATTCCAATTTCTCATAGTCTTTTTTTTTCCATTTTTTTCGGGACTCTTCCTCGTGCTCCTACAATTATTGGTATTGACTTTCATTATGTTCCATATCCCTTTCAGTTCTCTGGCAAATTATTATTAAGTTGTTGTTATTATTATTATTATTATTATTTTTTATTTTTTATTTTTTTTTCATAGTAGTCTCAACATTTGGATGTTTTTAGTTGGGGTTTTGTTTTTTTTGTTTTTTGAACATCAAGTAAATTCCCTTGACCTTAGATATTCAAGCTGTACCGTAACACTTTCGCCGTTCCTAACAGGCAAGTCTTTTGCAGAATTGGAAAAGA
>OY744551.1:54155642-54165642 GCA_963556195.1 Sepiola atlantica | reverse complement strand
CGATAAAAAAAGAAAGTCCTAGAAAAGTCTTAGAAAAGTAGCTTGTGCATTATTTCTTCCACCAAGCCAACAAGCAAATAATCGGTCCCAAATACATTCAATAAAACCACAAAACCGGAACAATGTGCGATAATACACTTTCACGTCGGCCGGTACAATGATGAATAACCCCCCCCCCCCACAAGAAAACAAAAGAACTAAATCATTCAAGATACCGCTCACAAGTTACCATTCCAATCCAATGATAGTATGGGAATTCTAAATCCAACTTCTCACAAAGAAAAGTCAACACAAATGTTCGTCCGAGTTCAAAGAGTCTTATTTCAATTGTTGATTTATTACCCTTCGAAATAAACACCATCTTTGTATATATATATATATATATATATATATATATATATATATATATATATTGGTCTTAAAGATTAGATTGAATTATGATTATTAACTCGACTGTTAAGTGCTTATCTACTAATTTCATAAAATGATAATTCACTTTTATCTAAAATTTAATCTCATGTTTTAAAGTTTCCCCTTATATATATATATATATATATATATATATATATATATATATATATATATATATATATAATCAAATATATTTATATAATCAAATATTAAACTAAAAGTAAAAGATATGGGGTTTGTCCAGATGGTAATTGTCCGTTGATCAGGTGTTCAATGAAAGGAAAATTAGATGGAGAAGAAAAAGTTTTTCGTAGAGGCAGCATGGAAAAAGCGTTCAAAAATGAAGTAACTCCAATAGTGAGATAAGTTATTGCCAACTTATCTCTCTGTATAATGCCTCTGATGATAAGATTTCGATCTTTGAAAAGCCTTGGCTTAAGGAAAGAATAATAAACATAATTTTGTTACAGTATATACCTTGCATTTAACAATCGAAGTTTGAAATAAATTTGGACATTCGTACATGTTTATCACTCTTCTTTTTTCTATCTTTATATATATATATATATATATATATATGTAAATTATAACTAAAAGGTAAACTTATATATATATATATATATATATATATATATATATATATATATATATATATATATATATAGTCTAAAGAAGCTTTCAGTCATTAAAAAAATGTAAAATGCAGTTTAAATCCCCAGACAAACTAACTAAATATAAGATATTGCAGACTTAACATTCGTTGGAAAATTAATAAATGAAATAATATGAGAAAAAAAAATATTTTAAAAAAGGTGGGGGTGGGGGTAATTATCTAAGAGTGAAACAAAAACAGGAGACCTTAAGCGTCTAATATTAACACGGGGATCATCAGCTGTTTACCATGTAACTGTTTCGGAGATTTAAAAACAGGACAGTTATAATATTCATGGCTCTCCAATGGTACTGATTATACGACCATTTCCCCAATAATCAAGTATCGAAATAATTCAGCTTAACATATCACTAATATATACATAAATAAATAATAATAATGATAAAATAATAATAATAATATATTACCCTTAAGACTACCGTATGATATAGTAATTTGCATATCAAATAACATTAATTAAAACAATAATAAAAAAATATATAAAAATAAAAATAATAATAATACTATCTAAACATCACATCCAAGAACCATTCTGCAATATATATATATATATATATATATATATATATATATATATATATATATATATATGTGTGTGTGTGTGTGTGTGTGTGTTTATAGATATACGTCGATAGAGTGCGTCTAAGGGAAAAGAACTGGGTTGGTGTGGGGCAGAAACTCTGATTTAGTTCCTTTGATGCTCACTTGTGTTTGTAACTATGCATGACTGATATCTGGTCATTTCTATTTCCTCCTAATTACTTAATTTTCTCTGCGTATTGAACCCCTAATCACTCAGTAAACAACTTCACTTTCCGGGGTCAATCACAAGTTCTTTATGACAGATTAATTCGCCCACAATTCCTACTGTCACTTTCGCAGTAACATAGTTACATCGGAACATTGATGTTTTCTTTATATATATAGTAATTCACGTGAAGTTAGGGTTATAGTTAGTGTTAGGGTTAGGGTTATAGTTAGGGGTAGGGTTATAGTAAGGGTTAAGATTATAGTTAGGGTTAGGGTTTAAGTTAGAGTTAGGGTTATAGTTAGGGTTAGGGTGACGGTTATAGTTAGGGTTAGGGTTCTTAATAATTTCTTCCTAATAATTTCAAACGGGCTTATAAAGAGTGCTCAATATAGAGTAGAGCTTTTATATACCATTATTATTTTTTATTTACATATACATGTACATAATCTGAGACACTGGCATCTCGATGTTATCGATAAACAGCTGTTAGTGTTAGGGGTTAGGGGTTAGGGGTTAGGGTAAGGAGGTAGGGTTAGGGTTAGAGGCTAGGGTTTGGTTTGGGGTAAGGGTTAGGTAGTGACGATGTCTAACATAGCCATGATTAAACGCATTGGAGAAAACATTCAGGCGGTACATAGACGTACACATCTTCTGACTGTCCTTTTGCATGGCTTGTTGCACTTTGCAATTTTTTACTAATAGATTGAATTTCTATTTGGTTACTTACACATTCTTATATGTTAAACATAGAGATATATTAAACTATTGATGTTTATTTTATTTTTTAAATTTTTTTATGGAAATCTCTCCAGACAACAAGGCATGAAGCCACTTGATGTAAAGAGCTAACAAAAATACTAATTCAAGGTCAAAAACCAGCCAACGATAAGTGTTAGATGGATAGATTCCGACCTGGAAAACAGCAATTCTCTCTCCTTTGTCAGAAACATCGCTCATGAAATATGAGGACTAAAGGACAAAATAAAGGAAAGCAAGGGTGGCAATGTCCACCAAGGTCCACTTTCCAATTACAGTTTGTTTTTATTAAATAACTCCAAAAAGCATATCAAAGATTATCAAAGTGTTTAAAAGGATTTCTATACATACATTTTAGTGGTGTTATTTTAGCCCGAGAGCAGACCAAGTTTTCGTAGTATGTTAGCGGTGTTTCGGATAATCCCATTGGAATTTTTTAATGCTTTCCTAAAAAGATCATCTTCATCAAAGGTATCCGCAGGCTACAGGAAAAGCTTTAGCGGGCCTGATTTGGTCCGCGGGCCTTATGTTGTAAGAAATAAATATAGATTGAATAATATATAAGTAAAAATCAAATCAAAATGGCGAACCCAAATTAAAGTCAATCGTAATTATCGGATGAATGTGTGCAAGCCCCTTCGCGCATGCGTGAACATATGGCCACATTTGAATGCCCTGAAAAGGATGGTCGTTACAAAAAAAGATAAAAGTACTTGTGCCCTGATATTATGTTGAAGAAATGAGATTCTTGTGTTTATGAATTGAAGGCTGAGCGAAAGTTTTAACAGTCGTTTCTTTCTTACCTTTGTAAAGCAGTCGGGTGGTGTAAGATGAATTGTTTATTGAGATTTACGGCATATCAACCGGTATTATTGTATACAGATGGTCTGCCGATAAATTTGGGTTCAGGTTAAGACCAGCGACTCTATGTTTTGCAGGTAAAGATAAGCGACCACAGACGTTTCCAAGTAAAAATCATCGACCTCAAACTTTTCTAAATCAAGCAAGTCTTTTTGGCGTAAACTAAAAAAAAACAAAAACAGACCAGTCATTTACAATTAACCTTTACCTTAGGAAAGTTAGTTGTTATGTTTAGGGCTAAGCTTAGGGTTAAATGTTAATTTTGTTACGGCCTTCAAAATTTGAGGTAATGTGGACTCCCTCAGTACATTTATTTCTCTTGAATACTGTTAGACAACATTAATAACTAGTTACTTATTGAATATCTTTAGTGAAACTTATTTTGGGTTAGAAGTGAAGACCAGATTAAAGTTGTTACGGAAGGCTGTGGCTTGTCGGACAAGGCAATGCATTATTACCTGACACGAACCCTAACCCTACCTCTATAAGCCTAACCCTAAGCCATTTTATTTTTTGTCAATAGTCGAAAAGAAAAATTGATTACTTCTTAACCCTTCAAAATTGGGAAGGAATTTGGAAGTATTTAAACTGTCGAATAGAAAACCATTTATACTGGCTTTAAAATCCTAAGCAAATTCTCATAGATATAAAATTGGAAGTTTTGAAAAAGCTGTTTACATCAAAAAATTTTACAAATAAGAGTAAAAACAACATCATCTTAACAAAAAAATATAATTATAGAACAAGTTTGTCCAATTAGACAACTTAATGCTCAAAGCGTACCGTAATAATAAAATTTAACTTCCAAAATAATATTTGGAAAAATTTTCAGAAACAGAAATGAAAAAGTGGTGTAGTTTTAAAAAATAGTTAAACGAAAATGAAAATAAAATGACTCCCGGCGAACACCACCACCCTAACCGTTTTTTGACAAATGTTGTGTTTGAATTAGTTTTTTAAGAACACGAAGAAAATTTTGTATAACTAAATAAAAAAAAATTCCCGAGTTCGAAAAGATATACCTTAAGAAGGCCGGAGGTTACAGCGGCCGAAACGTTGTGTTGATAGCACTCAAGATGAGAAATGTAATCGCAATAATCGAAATTATACAAACCACATCTATCTATCTATCTATCTATCTATCTATCTATCTATCTCACTTTATATATATACATATATATATATATATATATATATATATATATATATATATAGTCTAAAGAAGCTTTGAGTTATTTTAAACAAAAAGACAAAAAAAATACAGTTTAAATTCCCAGAGAAACTAACTAAATCCAAAATATTGCAGACTTAACATTCGTTGGAAAATTCATAAATAAATAAAAATATATAATAATGAGTAAATAAAATAAAAATGGGGGGGGGGGTAAGTATCTAACAGTGAAACAAAAACAGAAGACCTTAACGTAAGCGTCTAATATTAACACGGGGATCATCAGCTGTTTACCATGTAACTGTTTCGGAGATTTAAAAAACAGGACAGTTATAATATTCATGGCTCTCCAATGGTACTGATCAAACTACCATTTCCCCAATAATCAAGTGTAGAAATAATTCAGCTTAAAATTTCACTGATATATACATAAATAAATAATAATAATAATAAAATAATAATAATGATGATAATATATTACCTTTAAGACTACCGTGTGATATGGTAATTTGCATATCAAATAAAATTAATTATAACAACAATAATAATAATAATAATAATAATAACAACAACAACAACAACAACAATAATAATAATAATAATAATAATAATAATAATAATAATAATAATAATAATAATAATAATAATACTATCTAAACACTACACCCAAGAACCATTATGCGATATGGTAGCTAGCAATAAAATTATATAGGAATTAAAGTTGCATTAAAAAAAAAAAGCTTAAGTACCTTAGGTACCAGAAAGGCAAGTAGATAAGAGGAAGGAAACCTAGCCATACAGATCTAAATACCCAATATATATATATATATATATATATATATATATATATATATATATATATATATATATATAGTAAGCTATCAAAATATATTTACGGCCATTAAGCTACACAGAGGCTCCCGCGTTTCATCCCCGGAAATCTTCAGGCTAAAATCTTTTAGAAAATTCCAGTTTTCTCAACAGTTTCATTTTTCTTCATTTTCTTCATTTCGTATCATTTTTTGACAAAGAGCGGAGAACTGCTCGAAATATCAAAATAAAATATAATATTTACAAAAAGACAACAACATCGTTTTTATGCTTCATACATCACTAATCATCCTTAAAACACTTCTCTAGAGACATACGTTGAATAACAAACACACTTACACTTACACACACACACACACATATATATATATATATATATATATATATATGTATATGTGTATATATATATATATATATATATATATATATATATATATATATATATATAAAACTAATGTAAACAGACATCTCGCTGCACAGCTCTAAACTTAGGATGACCCCCATAACGTACACCCTATCTCTCAGCAGCCCCAGTACGCCTATAGTGACGGCCTGCATTGTTTGGTGTGAAATATGTTAAAAATAATTAAATATGTTTTGTTTATTATCTATGTACGTATACGTTTCGTCCTTCATAATCGGGACTCATCAGAATAGAGATATGACTATTCACTACTGGTCATGCGATTCGAAACCCCGGATTCTGAGTATTTTACAACTCAAATCCCGACATCTAGAACTACTCGGCCACCGCTGAATAGCTAAATAAACAGTGATAATTTTAATACTTGTTTCGGCTGCTTGACGTCAAGAGAGCGTTCAACTTATTGAAAAGAACAGTTCATTCATAGCTAGCGACGTCATGCTGTGTTAATACTATCCTCACAGTGCTCATCTAGACGAGTTTTCTGGGAGCTACAAATAATAAATAATATATATATATATATATATATATATATATATAATCCAGGTAAAACATCCACAGGATAGTAATCAACCGGGTTTATAAAAAAGTTCTCAATATCAAATAGAGGTTTCATATATGATTATTTTTATTTACACAGACATATACAAAATCTGCGACACTGGTATGTCGATATTATCGATCAATAGCTATTATAAACTTTATTTTATTTTACTTCATTTTATTTTATTTTATATTTTTTAATTTTATATTTCATATATTATCATTTATATTAATATTTTATATTATTTTTTGATTTTGATTTTAACATTTTGATTCTTAACGGTCCCAACCACGTGACCTTCAAAATTTTGAAATTTTAAATTTCTTTTCTCTTTTCTCCATTTCATTCTTTCCAAATATGATCTAAGGTTAAGATCGGATTCTAACTCTGGCTGATGAGATCTCAGTTTATAATAGCTGTTGATCGATAACATCGACATGCCAGCGACGCAGATTCTGTACATGTCTGTGTAAATGAAAATAATCATATATATATATATATATATATATATATATATATTAACGTTCGATCAGTTGATACATATGTGTTTTCTTCACTTTCCAAGCATATCACTCTTTAGTTTATTGTCTTTGGCACTTTTTAAAATGTGTGTGTGTCTCTCTCTCTCTCTCTTTGTTTTCCAACTCTTTCTTAAGCACTTCTTTTCACTACATTAATTTTACTAACGAAATTATGTCCATCAATGGTGGAAAGAAACATGTTGCCATTTAAAATGTTGTGAAGTAGAACCAACTGAAATTTCAAAGGGGGGAACAGTCACAAGATGGCGGGGCTGTGGGACATCAATGAGTTGGCTCAAAGACGAAGACATTATACAGTCAGAATATAACGGCTTGAATGGTCGAATATACATTATGAAGTGAAAACATAACGGCTATTACAGGGGTTTGGGAAGAGGTTCGTTGTAGGCGAAAGTGGCCTCTGATGCGCTAGGCTGTGTGCAGAAAGGGAACACATATAAATTAGCCCTTAATACAACTTTGGATAGAATTGGATAAAATGGGGCGAAAGATATTTCGTGGAAAGCACGTTCCCCATTCGTGAAAAGGGTGTCGGTTCGTTTGGTACATGACGCAAGGTGATCGGGTGCACACGCAAAAGGCGGGAACCTTTCTCGATAGGGCGAAGTGCAATTGGAGAAATCTCAGTTCATATATATATATATATATATATATGTATATATATATATATATATATATATATATTGATTTTATTCCATTAGTTGCGACAAAACAAGTTTTGTTTCATTGGTGCTAATAGCGACCAACTCATCGGGCCGGCGAAAGGAATTCAAATGGCATAAAATTTTAACTTCACTTTAACGGGAGATTGAAAATTGAAAATACATTGGAGGGGGAGGGGGACATGGGACATGAGAGGGGCTTTTATATAAGGCTGTTATCACTGCGACTATCGTAGGTATGATTGGCAGGCGTTACCATTGTCATAATAGGTTTTGTTAATGATAAAACTGGTAACACCAGAAAACTTCTCTTATAAAATGATTCCACTAGTATTGATCTCGGTATAATATAATCACAATTTAAAAAATATAATCACAACAAAATTCACTACAAATAATAAACAAAACATTAAAATAAAATGCAAAAGTAGCAATTAATACCCTAAATTAAAATTATCAAACATTTTTATCCACATGATAATTACTTATTAGAATTAAAATAAAATAAAAATGACAGTTGTAATCATAATTTTATTCTCATTTTAAATTTAACTCACTCTGGCCGTCGCTCCATCTCCCTCCTCCCACCCGGCCGAGATTGAGATCATGACAGCACAGACACGTGAAAAACCCCCCACGCAATAATTTGAAACACGACTCGTTGAGGTCCTCCCCCCTCCCCTCTCATGTCCCATGTCCCCGTTATAGACAAAGCCCCAACTCTGTCCCCCTCCCCCTCCAATGTATTTTCAATTTTCAATCTCCCGTTAAAGTGAAGTTAAAATTTTATACCATTTGAATTCCTTTCGCCGGCCCGATGAGTTGGTCGCTATTAGCACCAATGAAACAAAACTTGTTTTGTCGCAACTAATGGAATAAAATCAAAAAATATATATTTTGCTCTGAATTTTCATTGAGCACTCTCATAAACCCGGTTTCAACTTCCTTCGGATTCATACCCCCTGGATATTTGTAACAAGTTAATTATATATATATATATATATATATATATATATATATATATATATATATATATATACATATATATATATATATACATAGTACATGTATTGTATTAGTTTCTGTAGATGTTAATCCGTTGTTACTCCAGTTTTTAATAAAAAAAGTGCTCAATAACAAGTAGTATACATTTTTATTTATACAACCATTATTGTTCTTTTTGGTTTGAAGAAGTCAACTCTCCGTGAAGAGTACAACCGAAACATGTATGCAAATATGTATAATGTAATATGTTTGCATGAATAAAAATGTAGACTATATATATATATATATATATATATATATATATATATATATAGAAAGAGAGAGAGCGAGAGAAGGAGAGATAGATAGATAGATAGATAGATAGATAGATAGATAGATATAGTATATGCTTAAACATATACTTCCGTATATATATATATATATATATATATATATATATATATATATATATATATATATATATATATAGTCTCGGAAGTTTCTCATCCATTAAAACTATATTAAAAAAAAATTTTTTTTTTTTAAACTTATAGTCCGAAGTCTTTAAGTGGAAAATCACTCATGTAAGTCAATCTATTTTTAACAGTTATTATATTAGTTTGTTTCTAACACTATTTTAAGGGATCATCAGTTGTTTACCATGAAAAACTGTTTCGGGAATTTAAAAACAAGACAGTATTTAATTTCATGGCTTCCCAGCAGAGTTGATCAGACTCCACTTCCCTTAAAAGACATTATATATATATATATACATATATATATATATATATTTATATAAAAATGACGATATATATTTTAGCATATACTTCAATACTTTATGTTTACCAACAAATTCAAGGTCGATGATTGTCAACTAGTAAAAAACGAGCATATATAAGTAATCAAGATTATATTTTATTATACGAAAGGTTTTCAAAACAGATACTATTAAGTGCAATTGTTTTACGAACTCGCTTCGCTAAAAGTAGACCAACCAACCTAATTATTTTGAATTTTAATATATATATACATATAAATATATATATATACATATTAACATATACGTTTATATATATATATATATATATATATATATATATATATATATATATATATATATATATATATATATATATATATATATATGAGAAAGGAAGGATGGGAGTAATCCGACGTAATGGGAAATGAAAAAGGAAAACCCAAGAGATATTTCTTTATATATTAATATACTCTCCTCCAGCGCTCTTAGTAGCCACGGCTACTACTTTTTCTTATCAACCCATTATGTCAACCTAATATTTCGATGAACTTGTTGACATTTTTCTTAAAATTATCATCCTGAGGAAGTCTTACAATACAGACGAAACGTTGATGAATATATAAAAAATAT
>OY744551.1:54143142-54150642 GCA_963556195.1 Sepiola atlantica | reverse complement strand
AGATTCACATAAAATATTCGAGAGAAAAGACAGCTTACTGAAAGAAGTTCACTCTCGCCTAAAAAATATGCCTGAGTAGCTCCATCAATATTCACCGCTAGAGGGCGCCTCAGACGATTAGTAATTAACTAACTCATTCTAAAAAAGAGAAGATAAATCCTGGGAGGATGTGCCTCTTAGGACAGTAAACACTATACCTTAGCTCGATGGCAGCCAAACTACTGATTGTTGAGTACGTTTTATTTATCTTCCTCCCACAAGTTAAGATGTGACACAAGGTCGGGAAAGTGGGATTTGAAAAGCCAGTGCCCGAGAAGGTGAGCACTCTGGCTTACAAAAAATGCCTGGTCAGCCCCGTCGGCATTCCCCAGTAGGGGTGCCTCAGTCAGTAAGCGATAAAGTTACTCCACCCCAAAGAGAGGAGGCGAAGCCTGGGAGGGTGGACCTCCTAGTCCTGCACAGGACAGACACACAGACCGGCAGAATCAAGACCCGAAGGCCAAGACGATACCGGTCTATGGGGTGCAGTATCCATCGGAACAGATACTACACTTTGATCTTGACCAAAAGGCCCAGACCCCGGACGTATCCTCCACTAGTTTGAACGGTTGATATTCCGTACCAAAAAGAAAAAATAGAACAAGGCTTAATTTTTTATTCATTACGCGCAAATGTTTCTGGGGCTAAAACCCACGACTTCTTAAAAAAAAAAACCCTGCCCAGATGCGTGTTTTATTGATGTCAGGTACACAATATTTGTGAATGTGGGTGGAACAGTTTCTTTTCTTTCTAACACATGAATGAGGGGTAGGTTTTTTATGAAAGTGCGTCAGAGACAAGCGAGGAGTTGTCATTCGCTAGCTAAATGGGACCCGACTAACGCACCATGACGCCCCAAGATTTATGGGGTCCATAATGATACCAATACGCCTGAATACATCTGCAAATATACATACATTGAAACATGATAACACATACTTGTATCGACATCTATCCACCTTATTTATATCATTTATATATATATATATATATATATATATATATATATATATATATATATATATATATATATATATATATATATATATATATGCAGTCAATCGAATAGCTATAGGGAAAGGAAAAGTATTAATGTTTATTTATGTCTATACAATCGGCAACACACACACATTTATATATATATACATATATATATATATATATATATATAAATATATATATATATATAAATATATATATATATATATATATATATATATATATATATATATATAAGGTGAATACAACAAAAATATAAGAGACAACTGATATCTTTAATTAGTGAACATCCGTATAAAACTTAAGCTCAATATACTGGATAGAGCTTTAATAGCATATATATATATATATATATATATATATATATATATATATATATATATATATATATATATATATATATCATTAGATAAAGTGAAAGAATAAAATAAGGTGCGAATCAAATTTTATTACAATTCAAAGTTCAAGCAAAGAAATTTAAAGTCCTTAACTCATGAGTTTTCAAAGAAAGTTTTCCCCTCAGAGGACCATTAGAATATTTTCTGTGAAAACTCATGAGTTAAGGACTCTAAATTTCTTTGCTTGAACTTTGAATTGTAATAAAATTTGATTCGCACCTTATTTTATTCTTTCACTTTATCTAATGATACATATATATATATATATATATATATATATATATATATATATATATATATATATATATATATATGTCCGATTTCATAGACATAAATACACTTTAATACTATATATGTATAAATATTGACTCAGAAAAAGTTACACTTTTGAAAGTCAGGTTCATATTATATTCCAATAAACATGTTTTTATTTTATTATTTTTATATTGATTTTTCAACATTTCCAAAAAACATAACATTTCTGTAGGATATTTTTACGGTCTGTTTCATTTGTCTTGTGCCAAACAACATTTTTATGTCAATACTGTCTATGCAACATTACAAAATCATCAGAAAGATTCACAAAAAGTTAAAATAATCATTATATATATATATATATATATATATATATATATATATATATATATATATATATATATATATGGTTATTTTTATTCATACAGACATATGCAAAATTAATTTAAAAAATAATATATATTAAAAGCTCTATTTGATATTGAGCACTCTGTATAAGTTCGGTTTAAATTTTTTGAATTCTTATCCTGTTGATGTTTACTTTGCCTGGATTGCTATATAGATTTGTCATTCGTACATATTTATCTCTCTTGTTTCATTTATCTTTATAATTGCTCTATCCCGTATCTTAAACTATTTCACTATAGCTTATATACTTAAAAGTATACGTTTAGTTTCATATTCTCTCTCTCTCTCTCTCTCTCTCTCTATATATATATATATATATATATATATATATATATATATATATATATATATATATATATATATATATATATTCTTCCTCGAAGTGTATTTATTTGTATTTATATCTGTATCTTTCTCATATATATATATATATATATATATATATATATATATATATATATATATATATATTGTAACATTGTGTAGATAGACAGATATATGTGTGTTTGTCACAAATATATATATATATATATATATATATATATATATATATATATATATTTAAATAAATTTTTCGTGGTACAAAATTTAATAACGGCGAGGAATATATATATGGGAACTGAAAAGGGAAAACCAAGAGATATTTTTTTTATATTTTCATCAACGTTTTGTCTTAATTTGTGAGACTTCCTCAGGATGATGATTTTAAGAAAAATATCATGCAAGTACATCGGAATATTGGGTAAACATGATGGGTCGATAAGAAAAAGTAGTCGCCGTGGCTGCTGACAGCACTAGACCAAGGTCCGGGCTGAGAGAAGTCAGTGGCAGGAAGTGAAATGAATGTGGATGGCTGTCAGTGAAAAAGGGAGAGGGTGGGAGTGTTAGTGAATTTGTCTTAGGGTGGAAGAGAGGGGAGGGGGGCTGAGGGTTTTGTCGTGGGTAGGTGTAGCATGGATTTTGAGGGGCTGGGGAAAGAAGAGGGGAGTGACAGGGGGAAACTCTGTGTCTTTGGTATGTAGGTAGTGTCATAGTTTTAGAAAAGGATTTGAAGAGATGAAGATAATTTGAAAGTAGGCGGGGGTGACAGTGTGAAAAAAGTAGTCGAAAGGTTGAGATTAGTGAGGGGGAGAGGGAGGATTTTGTTGTGGTTAGGTGTGAAATATTTAGAGGGTAGGAGTATTGACCAGTTGGCTATGTCAGGAATGTGTGAATATGAATGAGTAAAAAAGAAAGTGTTGAAATATGCTGTGAATATGACAATGAGGGAAAAAAACAATGGAAGAGAAGGAAAAAAGTGATATTAGTTTTGGCGAGAAATAGGTGAAATGTAGTTTTGTAGGCAGTGTTGATGGTTTGAAGTTAAATTTAGGGCAAAAGGGGTTTAAATATCTAAATATCTGTGAGGATGTCTAGATTGTGTTTATATGTAAGGCTGTTATTTGTTGTTAAGTGGTTTAGCTTCGTGGTGAATGGAAATGTATGTGAGGAGGAGTTTGTGTGTGAGTGTGTATGCGGGGACTTGTAAATAAGTGCAATTGAGAACGAAGAGAAGAAAGGTTAGTCATGATCTAGGTTTAGTTTGTGTTCAGTCAGGATAATTTTGGTTATTAAGGGGATAGACTGTAGAAGCCATTTTGTTGTCTGATATATATATATATATATATATGTGTGTGTGTGTATGTTTAAATTGTATTAAGGGTAAAACTATTTAACTTGTTCCACCATTATATGTCTTATTTTCTCTAACTTGTGTCTATCCGTCACACCTCTGCATTGTATTGCCTTCTAAGTATCACATTTCTCTCTCTCTCTCTCTCTCTCTCTCTCTCTCTCTCTCTCTCTCTTTCTCTTTCTCTCTATATAATTAATTAATTCCCCACCGGAACAAAGAACTTGGTTCGGCTCACTTAAATGGTCCTCACAAGGATATCCAGACATAAAAGTTATCTCTCATATTCAACATTATATAAGTATATAACTATATATATATATATGGTATATATATATATATATATATATATATATATATATATATATATATATATATATATATATATATATGGGAAAATGAAAAAGGAAAACCAAAAAATGGATGTTTTTTTATGTGTACATCAACGTTTCGTCTTTATTTATAAGACTTCATCAGGATGATAAAATAGAGAAAAAATGTCATGCAAGCACAGATACATGTAGGATAGACATATTGGGAAAAATATTTTCTCCCATACCCCTTCTTAAATTCCCTTATTTTCTCAAAACGCTCTCTAAGACAATAACTTTCGCCCATCCACCAAAATCACAGCCCCCCTTCCTCTCTACCCATCCTCATTTCCCTGCATACACCCCCCACACACAAACATTCCAACCTACTTTTTCCCCTTCAATCTTGAACCGCAGCCATCTGGTCAAACACCCCCCTCCCCTCCCCTCTTCCTCACCTCCCTTTCTGCCATCCACTTTACCCCTGCTCATCCCCCACCTCTTTCTCTTACCACCAGCTACAGTAGTCCTGGCTCACCCTATCCTTCCATTTTTCCCCCACTCATTCTTTTCTACATTCATTTCTATTTCTCCAACAAATACGGACGTCCACCCAGTAGTTGGCCACTATTTCATTCTATTTTTCCCAATATGTCTACCCTACATGTATCTGTGCTTGCATGACATTTTTTCTCTATTTTATCATCCTGATGAAGTCTTATAAATAAAGACGAAACGTTTATGTACACATAAAAAAACATCCCTTTTTTGGTTTTCCTTTTTCATTTTCCCATCACGTCGAATTACTTTCATCCTTCTCTTCCCATATATATATATATATATATATATATATATATATATATATATATATATATATATATATAACTTTGTAAATGTATATATATAGTGTATATATATGCATATATATATATATATATATATATATATATATATATATAACTTTACGAATGTAGAGATTACCATATTTCGAGCCAGAATTAGTTATCAAGTAGAATAGCTTTATTCTGAAAGTTATTTTCATTTTACTATTGTGCTCTTCATCCATTCATAATTTTGTATTGTTCGTGTTTCTTTTCAGTGAACCAGCATGGATGTGAAGATGAAAGGTGACCATGTTCGATGCTATTATGCAAATGGCAACTCTCCTATGGCGGCCCAAAAGAAATTGAAATGCGAAAAGAATACTTGATTTCGGTTCCACTACGTGTTCTTTTGATGTTCAGTGTCAAAGCAATAACAATTGGAAAATGTATTCTCATAACATTCTGTAAACCTTGTATTCTTTTTTTTGTTAATACATACATTTTTTTCAAAACCTCTTCAATATTCTTGTAGCAATTAATTACGATCTATTTTCTTTGGCGCTAGCATTCTCTCACTCGCGGAGTGATTGTATACGATTGTGTGTTGTTGTTTTTGTTTTAAAACAAAGTTCCCCTCCCAAGCAAGGCATGTTGCAACTGTAGACGTAAGGGGCTAAAATGTAAGCAGCTCGAACAGCTCTGTGTGATGCAATTAAAGGTTCACTATTCTTCAAAAAGATTTCCACAGCAAAATCATGTTTCGTACCGGACAAGACCGCGTTGCTTGATTCGGATACCTGATACAAAAATGGTAAGTCATTATGTAAACGAACACATTGTAAGAACTAGTATAACTTAATAAGCAGCACAGAGGTTAGAGATTAGAACCTTGGTACGGTCGAGAAAACAGGGAGCAGGGAGGGGATTACAACGGCAAGCGTTTCTAAGTTTCTAAGTAGAAAATCTTCCAGCATCAAGTTGAAAGTGAAGGGGTGGGATTTTGTTGCTGGTCGATTGGGACGGGCGTATTTTCGCTGAATGCCTATAAATGCAGTAAGTTAATTGGATCGTGTACTGTGAAAGTACTTGTATAACAAGCACAACGATAAAACACTACGGCGATGTGACAGGTGATGGAGCTTAGCAGACAGTGCGGGTCTTATTTGGTTAGAAATGTGTTTTGCCCCCAGTCTTAAAGGAAAAGGATGGAGTTTGTTTACTAGTCCATATGTGGTTAGAATACACGGGCGAATGGTGGCTTTATAGATTCATAAAACAACGTTATGTTTATTTACTTCAAAGCAGCAACAACCCTAACCCTAACCCTACAACCTTAACATTACTCCTAACCCTAACCCAACCCTAACCCTATACTCCTAACCTTAACCCTAACCCTAACCCAACCCTAACCCTAACCCAACCCTAACCCTAACCCTAACCTAACCTAACCCTAAAACCCTAACCTTAACCCTAACCCAACTCTAACTTTAACCCTAACCTTAACCCTAACCCAACCCTAACCCTACACTCCTAACCTTAACCCCAACACTAACCCAACCCTAACCCTAACCTAACCCTAAAACCCTAACCTTAACCCTAACCTAACTCTAACTTAAACCCTAACCCTAACCTACACTCCTAACCTTAACCCTAACCCTAACCCTAACCCAACCCTAACCCTAACCCAACCCTAACCCTAACCTAACCTAACCTAACCCTAAAACCCTAAACTTAACCCTAACCCAACTCTAACTTTAACCCTAACCCTAACCCTATCCCAACCCTAACCGTAACCCTACAACCCTAACCTTAACCCTGACCTTAACCCTAACCTTAACCCTGACCCGAAGTCTACCTCAACCATAACGAACTGCGTTCTTTTTGGTGCGAAAAAAGGGTTGATTTGCCGTAAAACAAAAGAGAAAACATTTTATTGCGTTTAATTTATACATAAACCGAAAAGATTTAATTTGTCGTAAAACAAACGAAATCGCTTTTAAGAATAACACAAAAGGGTTGATTTGCCGTAAAACCAACAAACCAAAACGATTATCTTGACTTATCAAGGCTCACACTGTCGAATATCTCAGTTGACTGGAAAGATAACAGAGAGCAAATATACGCAATCAAAATAAATGCATATTACTCTTTAAAATTCATAAAACAACGTAATATGTATTTACTTCAACGCAGAAACAACCCTAACCCAACCTGAACCCCACCCCTAACCCTAACTCAACCCTAACCTTTACCCTAACCCTAACCCTAACCCTAACCCTAACCCCAACCCTAACACTAACCCTAACCCCAACCCTAACACTAACCCCAACCCTAACCCTAACCGTAACACTAACCCCAACCCTAACCCTAACCCTAACCCTAACCCTAACCCTAACCCTAACCCTAACACTAACCCTAACCCCAACCCTAACACTAACCCCCACCCTAACCCTAACCCTAACCCTAACAGTAACACTAACCCCAAGCCTAACCCTAACCCTAACCCTAACCCTAACCCTAACCCTAACCCCAACCCTAACACTAACCCCAACCCTAACCCTAACCCTAACCCGAGCCCCAACCTCAACCCCAAC
>OY744551.1:54135642-54138142 GCA_963556195.1 Sepiola atlantica | reverse complement strand
ATATATATAATTAAATTCCCGAAACAGTTTTTCATGGTAAACAACTGATGATCCCTTAAAATAGTGTTAGAAACAAACTAATATAATAACTGTAAACAATAAATTGACTTACATGAGTGATTTTCCACTGAAAGACTTGGGACTAAAATATAGTTTTAATGGTTGAGAAACTTCCGAGACTATATATATATATACATATATATACATATATATATATACATATATATACATATATATATATATATATATACATATATATATATACATATATATACATATATATATATACATATATATATATATACATATATATATACATACATATATATATATATATATATATATATATATATATATATATATATATATATATATATATATATATATATATGAATCAGTACGGTTTAATTTATTGTAATTATTAGGATCGATTTTCGTTTGTTTGACCCAATTAAAAATAAAGATTGTTAAATTTTTAGATAAATCGAAGGTAATTTATAAGTTGATAAAGATGGATGAGCAGGGAATAGATGAGATGTTGCAATAAAATCAATTAGTTTGATGGTGCAAATGATTCTATAATGTAAATCCACGCATTTAGTCTGGCGAATTTCTTCGGGAATGAATCACAATCGTTTCTGTGAATTCGTCATGAGTATATTTTTATACTGCTATATACGTGTATTTGTGAATGTATATGAATGTATATGAATATATGTATGTGTATATATTATATATGAGAAGGGGCAAAAACTATTCACTATTTAATTTGTCCTCGGCGACCTTTTTGAAATGGATATCGTTTTAGTTTATAAAAAAAGGCGCGAAAACGAGATGAATGATTTCGCTAATGACAGTAAAATGCCTCACGATTGAGGGAAATTAGAAGAAAAAAAAGAAAAGCGACGTTTACTACAAAATAATAGATAAATAAATACATAAATAAATAAATAAATAAATAAATAAATAAAAATGATAAATGATAAAATAAAAAGGAATCAAATCTCCAATAATGAAATAAATAAAGATTAAAAATATAATAAGTCAGTTACAAAGATGGTAGCCATTTTGTATTTTCCTTCTTTCAATTTATTGTCCACGTTTTTTGTTTTTTTTGGGTTTTTTTCAGTTTGCGATTTTATATAACTTTCGCCTTAGCTGTTTTTCAAATTGCATGACATTTTTTTTCTTTCTTTATGTATCGACATTCAAATCCAACCATTTATTCAAATAAAATGTTGGACATTTGTGTGTGTGTGTGTGTGTGTGTGTGTGTGTGTGTGTGTGTGTGTGTGTGAAAATCTTGAAGCGCCCTCTGGCGGCAGATCAGGTTGTATCGTATATAATTTAAGACCTAATGATAGCCTCACTAAAATGTCATTTCTTGTAAACTATTTTTTTTTTCTTTTCTGTCTTCGAGTGGCCTTGGGTGCAGCAGATCGCTATTGATCCGACATTGTACACGTGCTTCTCCCATCGCCATTTTCCACTTGGCTGGGCATTTTTAAAATGAGAATTATTAAATTTCCCTTCGTAGATTGCTTTTAATTTATTTCTTTTTATTGAAGGTGCATATAACTACTTGTTCACGGCAGGTAGCTGTATGCGTTGATAAATGTATAGGAACATTCTGAAATTGATATATGCCCTCCACTTTCGGGGGTTGAGCATTCTGGTAAGTAAAATTGCCGGTGGCCCTTAGCGATAATGCATTGCTATTCGAAAACAAAAACAAATGGAGTACCCTCACCTGCTGAAAATTCTTTAATATCAGCATTTCTCGTTAAGTCACAGAAGTTAAGCGTCGTTGAGCCTGGCCAGTATCAAATGGGTGACAATTTAGAAATATTAAACCTTTTTTTCTTTTTTATATAACCCTGAAGATGCCGTTAGTTAGTTTTTTTTTAGTACTCTTATAGATGGCGCATCATGTTTCCGTGACTTCGCGTCGTCAACGTTCGGGCAGGTTACGGAAGCGCCCGAGAGTTGACGAGGCGAAAACGAGGCGAAACCGGGGCGAAAAGGAGGCGAAAACTGACAAATGATTAAACGAAGACTGACAGCCGATAAATTACGACGAAGAAAAACAAACTAAAATACATATATAAAAATTAAGAACGAACAATCCATAGCTAAACAATTGTTATTAATTTTATAAATCGGGGGACCTATGTTTTGAGGCATTTTCGTCCGTCCGTCCGGATTTTTCTCCGCAACCATCCATTGAATTTCTCTGAAATTTTGCATGAAGTTGTAACTTTGGTCAGGTTAGAAAGTGACATTCTCCGATTTAAAAAAAAAACAAACTGGTTAGCCCCACAGGGGGTCAAAAGGCCCCGAAATGGCAAAAAATAACTTTTCATCCATCCATTCAATTTCTCTGAAACTTGGCCAAAATATGGAGGCAATTGTTCTTAATAGAAAATAAGTATCGCTGACCTTGGAAAAAATCTGGTTCGCGCCCCCCAGGTGGTCAAAAGCCCCCTAAAATGGCAAAAAA